>CATIWF010096599.1:0-20270 GCA_949630135.1 Balakata baccata
CTCTCCCTTCTTAAGCTTTCAACTATTTCTTAGGCCCTGCATATCAGTGCATATGTGTGAGCTACAACTGGTATCCAATACTAAAATGTTATTATTAGAAATAGTGTGAATATCAATGACAAAAATACCTAAAGTAGATGGTGCATCAGATGCTTTCTTCTTCAAGGACTTTAAATAGGTCTTGCAGTTCCTCTTTCAATGACCATCTTTGCCACAATGGAAGCAAGTCCCTTTTGGGGTAGTCTTTTTGGCCTTTTTCTTGGCCACACCTCCCTTAGCCTTTTTGAACTTCTTCTTTTTACTGTTCTTTTTCTTTGAACTAGAAGATTCCATCAGCATCATAGCCTTACCTTCCTTTTTAACAGAAGGTTCAGCTATCTTGAGCATATTAATAAGCTTGGGTATAGTGGATGTAATCTTATTCTTCCTATAGCTATGCACAAAATGGGCATAACTATCAGGCAAGCTGGTGAGAATTAAGTCTATACTTAAATCATAGTCCATAACAAACCCTAACTGCCTCAGCCTCTCAATACACCCATTCATTCATCTTTAGTGCATGTTGCACTTATAATACCCACAATTTAGGACCTAGAATTTATGTGGAATATGAGGGTATTTTTCTGCCTCCATTTGAACCCTAGCTGTCTAATATTATGTCCTAGAATCATGGTCAATTTTGGCCTATTTTCTATTTTGGTGCACAGAACCCAAATCAGCTCAGGACAGGTAGTATCGTAGTCAGAAAACATTTCCCGCTCACGACACCAGTTTCCTGGTCAGGACTTGCCTCTAGACTACACACTATAAATACGTGATTTCACATCTTTTCCCGCCTCCATTTGAACCATAGCTGTCTCTGACAACTAGCAGACCCTCTAAACTCTCCTCCCTCTATCTCCATCGATTCTCCTTCACCTAAACACAAGTACAACACATTTGGATTGGATTATCAAGGATTTAATTAGGGTTTTTGGTGTTTTTATCAAGAACACTAGACTTCTGCCAAACAGCCTCTAGAATCAAATTGTTCATCTCTATTCTTGATTCCAATACATGATTCAGTAAGTATAATGATAGTTTAACAGCCTTAGCACCATTTTAATAGTTGTAATCGTGTTAAGTTAGGGTTTTGCCAAATTCTCAGTGTGATTCCTTAAGAACAGAATTCTTAGAATGATTTGTAACCCTTTGTTTTGTATATTTGATGCTAGGGATCGGAACTAAAGGAAGAAACAAAGCTCAGAACATGATAGAGATATAGAGAGAGGATTTTCGACTCCATTGTTTATATCATGTTTATTCACTTTCTGGCTGCATGTTTGCTAGTGTTTAGGTATATGAGATGGTTTGTATACGATAAATGCCATGAATAATGATATGAATGGCTTGGATATAATAGTGTGAATTAGTGGCTTGGATTATTCATGATATTTCATGTTAAATATTAAATGGATTATGGCATGTTTAAAATGACAATGTGATATGTTACTATGATCTATGGTGTTCTAGAAACTTGTATTGTGCTTTGGAATCAAGAGATTTAGGGCAGCATGTGAAAACTGGAATTTTCCTTGCTGATGTTGGGCCTTTCCCGGTAAAGGGGAGTCTCGGTTGGGAGTCAGGCAACCCCAGGCCACACAGCCCAACGATGGGCATGGCTAGTGGCACCTATACCATTGTGGCATGCCGCAACATGCTAAAGTATAGATGCACTTCTATGAAAAAGTAAAATGTTGGTTTTGATGAAATTAAATATGTATGTTGTATCTGAAATGATGTAAATGGTGAAGACAAGAATATGTGATATCTTATTAAAAATGATGACATGCTACACTATGCTTACATGTACATGATGATACATGTTTTATGATGTGAGATGACATGGAAATGCCGATATATATGTAAAAAGTGTAACATGTTGAAATTGCCATGCGATATCATGGAAATGCCATTATGATACTAGAATATAGTTCATGCGAATAAAGGAAAAGTGAAAAATACTTAAATGCTCTTACTCGTACTAGGATTGACTATAGGATAAATGACATGCCATTAACGGTCATTACAGTACCGTAGGTGTTTTCATGCATTTTTATTAGGCAAGGTGGCTTCAACTCTGAGAACGCCATTGACCCATTATGCTAGCAATTATTATATACAGTTATGAGCCAAGTTGGCTTCAACTCTGAGAGCACACTTGACTCAAGTACAAATATAGACAATTATGATTAGATGGGTAGGGTGGCATCAGCTCTGAGGGCGCCCCTATTCACAACTCGTATCCAATAGTCTAGTATAGAGTGATGGGGCAATTTAAATGAATAAACGAAAATAGGATAATGTAACATAATGTGAGGAATAAGGAAATGCTTCCACTTACCAGGTACGCTACTATTGATATGGCTTGAAATGTTTTGGCATGATAATATGACATGATTGATACAAATGATAATATGGAAAGATTATGTTATAATGTGATTATGTCATATGAATTGTATGATATGTGGCATGGTATCCTGATGATGATAGATATGAATTGGTTTATGTAAGATTCATTGAGATGTGGTATTATGATATATTGGAGTGATATGCATGATAGAATTTATATGATTATATGTACCAATAAAATTGGATAGCTTAGTATGTGGGTTTCCTACACGCAGATCTAGAGCTATAGGTAGAGTTGACAAGAAGAAGTCAAACTAGTTATATCCAAAGTCAGCTCACACTTATTCATTTCTTTTCTTAACATACATTTGGGATAGAATTGGATTTTTGTTTTCAATTGTATTGTGGATTATGGATTGTATGGATGTTTTATTTTGGGCATGTTTTGCCCTGGAACTCATATTTATTATTTATGGATTTTCTTCTTAAGCCTGAATGCATGATAATTACTTATATGGTAAAGGCTAAAAAGGGAACAAAAGATAACGGTTCAGTATCATGTATGCAGTACCACTCCCTCGTACAGTGGGCTAATATGCTATATGGGAGGGTGTTACAATTTCTCTTCTCATCTCACTCCTCTTAAATATAAATTGAGGTATTCCTTTTGAAATATGTAATTAGATTACATAAGATTAGATAAAATGGACATGCAAAAGTAGCATGGAGATGGTGCTATAAAATGAGAAGACTAAGATATAGGAACTTGATTTCTGTTTTGGGTTGTAATCCATGCATCTACCTAGGTTAAACCTAGTAAATCATTCTATGGCTTGAGGGATTGATGTTAGATTGTCCACAATCATGTCATATAGTTATTGTAACTTTTGAGTTTATATCTATGTGATGAATGAATATATATTGTGCATGCTATAACATGATGAGACTTAATTAATAAAATCTCTCAATAAATAATAATTAAGACTAATTCCTTCCATTAATGTGGGGAGAACCAGAGTTCTTCTAGATGTTGAGTTATTGAGCTAACTCAAGTCCGCTTTATAAGAATATGTTCAAACCATTGAAATATAATTTCATGATTAATAGGCTAAACTTAACTGATTTCACTGATTTGTTGAGTTGACTCAAGGTTAATGTAAATTGGAAGCAATATTGGATAAGTATATATGAGATATACACATATCAAGAGTTGATAGCCCAATGGTTTGTATGCATATCAATTAGTTGATAGTGCGATTTGGTAGTTGCGTATAAAATGCAATTGGTATGGATCGTATACCTATCACTTGACATAAGAAGGCTTATTAAGCTGACTCAAGGTTTTTCTTAAGTTGAAATTGGATACCAACCCACTAGGAGAACTTCTAACGGTTCTCTAGAGTTCACAAGGAGGGCTATGGATTCGCAATAAAATAGTGGGAGCCATAAAACATATTATTAAAGATATAAAATAATGCATTTTATGTACATATCTAACATGCCCTCTTTTACATGTAGGTTGCTAGAATCATCACACCATGTTAGCTTTTGAGGATGAATCACATTCATAAAACGCAGTAGAAAATAAAATTTTTCAAAACTCGAATCAAAGGATTCTACTTGTGCCATTAAAACTAATTCAATTAAAATATTGTTAGAAATTATACCTTTAATTTCTTGTATCAATTATCCAAATTTTCTTTTTGTTGGGTTGTCGCAAATCACAATTGTCCAATGTTGGATTGTCTTTAATATTGACCCACACAGAAAGGAAGAATGAAAGCTCAAAGGTTTAGTCTTGAACACTTTCTATGTGCTAGCAAAGAAGAGTATTCTTGAGAGAAAAATAGCAAATTATCAAATAAAATTCTTTGGAAGCTATCAGTATTTTTTTTGTGTAAAAATACTATTTATAGGTGTCCTTAAACACCCTAGGGTTGACAAAATTACTAAAATCCCGCGAGGGCCTGTGACCCCCCGATTTATTTTTTTTTATAGGATTTTTTCCCGTATTACCCTCACAATCCGAACCTAAATAATTCTCTCATATTTTTGGATTTCATGCAATGCCATTTTATTCATTCTTCACACTTCTAATGCGTGTGACCCATTAGGTTTTCGGTTATATTGGCCATCCGAATTAACAATTAATTCGAGCAAGTCATGAGCAGTATCTAGCAACACATCATGACCCTCAATTGACCAGAAAGTCAGTGGATTGACTATGAACCTTTCCATAGACAACAATATGTGCAATTCGTCCTTTCACCATCCTATACCCCACTCAATTCAGAACATAGACTGTCAGCTCCCACTAGACTAACTATGTCACACCTAGCCCAAGTGATGTTAGATCTTATCCTTGGGACTCATTACTCTATTAGACATGTCATTGAAGACCATCTTCAAGATGTTTCCACTATAGCTAGAGATTCTCGAGTAATGATCTCAACAAGAGGCCGTGTGTATATTCTTCCTCTATTAGGAGCGGTGAATCCTCTGTTGGCTACCCAATTACCTTCGAATACCTCAAGCTGCACCCAATCACCACCCTATGAGCGACCTCTATGAGGCAACAAGGAATGGAATCAATGCACAGAATTAGTATCCAATATATCCTTGAGTACCTCAAGTTTGAGGATACATGCGCCACTGCTATGATGAGACTATCATTGACATTTGAATAGATAATCTATATGATTGTCTCATAGTAGGTCATCTAATGTAGTGACTACTCTTACCAAGCATCCACATGTTAACTTTGAACATCTCATGCTCACAACTTATGAAATCTACTACTTGGTCCAATCAAGGAGTATAAAATGTGCTAGTCTATCTGGATGAACAATGTCCCATCTTGTTGATCCTATGATTAGAGATAATTTAGATACTAACATAATTATACATAATAGAAATCTCATTATCATGATCCCATCATGATTTCCTTCATGTTATGTTTCATATCATGGACTTTCATTAATCAGTTTAAGATCTATATCAATTCATATGCAAATGAATACTAATATAATGAAAGAATGCCTTTATAAATGTGTACACTAAGTGCTTAAGGCGATTACCTTTTAGGCATATCTCTAACACTTATTCCACTCAAATAACCTGGCTCTGATACCACTTATTGGGCCAGAAATAGGAATAATTGTGCAAATTAAAATATTCAATCAACAATGAAAGAAAACTAATCATGCACAGAAATTAAAGAAAATGCAATCTCAAACACAACACAGAATTTATGTGGAAATCCTCTAGTGTAAAGGGAAAAAACTATGGACTAAACTCCGAATCAAATCCATTATCAAAAAATCTAGGTACAATCAACACTCAAGTTAATCACAAACTTGAGATCGCTAATAGAAGAAATACTAAAATTAATTTCCTAGCCAGAACTCCAATTCTCATTGATGGAAAATATCTAATAAAATAATTCTTCACAATACTCTTGTAATAAACAATACCCAAAATATATTGACAATACCAGAGAATAAATTAAAGAACAAAAACTTGACCTTGAACTTTAATTTCTGCATATAGAAAAAAAATTGCTTTATATAAATTTCTTTGCACCGTCGTCTCACAATCTGTAGCTTCACATACCCTAAACAAATATTAGATGACATATATATTCTCAGGAAACATGCAAAAGAAGAAACCTTAACTTGGGCCAAACTAATTAAATTCCCCATTAAAACTTTTTCTTTCACGTGATATATATATATATATCTAATATTCTTTTTATTTTTTTTCTTATTTCTTTATTCTAACTCTTTCAGTTAGCACACTAAGCCTTGGAGTAGATTCTTTTGGAAAGAGATTTTGTTGCCTTCTCAATCCTTCTTATGTTGATGTGCAATTTCTGGTTACCTTCCTACTAAAGATATTTTATGCAGGAAAGTTATCAGTTGGGTTTCTTGTTGTGCTTTGTCTCATTCAGCTTGCGAAACCATAGATCACGTGCTGGTTACTTGTTGCTTTGCTCAAGCGGTTTGGCATTTTTTTAGGTAAAAGGCTGAATACTTCTAGTTCTTTTGTGGACCTTATTAATAGTGCCATAGGGCACTCATTTAGCTTACAAGGCTCATTCCTTTAGTCCTCAACCATTGTTCATGCTATTTAGGCAATTTAGAGAAAGTGAAATTTAGTTATTTTTTAAGATCATACTCTCAGCATTTTTCATGTCCTTCAGCTCATATGGACTTCAATCAAAGAATGTGACTATTTTAGGTTAGGCTCACTGTTCAATTCCCAAAATGTGCTTAGCATTTTGCAAGCTTCTCATATCAAAATGAAAAGGAATGGAGGAATGTGACTATTTTTCAAAATTTTCAAATGTTTATCATATAATATAAATAATGAATGTAGGATTTTAGCTTGGGCTCGATTTAGAAAAAAACGATGAATGGAGGAATGTTTCCTTTTCAATGTCCAAAACTCACTAAAGAGAATTATGATAATTGGTGTATCAATATGAAAGTTATGCTAGGATCTCAAGATGCATGGGAAGTAGCTGAAAAAGGCTTTGAACAACTAGAAAGTGAATAAGGCTTGAATCAAGCTCAAAAGGAGGCTCCGCATAGATCTCAGAAGAAAGATCAGCTAGCAATGATAATGATTCATTCATGCCTAGATGAAAGCATCTTTAAAAAGGTTTCAGGCGTTACATCTACTAAGGAGGCATGGGAAATGTTACAAAACCCGTTCAAGGGAGTTGATAAGGTGATAAAAGTTCATCCTTAAGTTTGAGTCTCTCAAAATGAAAAGTTCTGAATCAATTTCAGATTATTTCACCCGTGTATTGGCTGTTGTCAATCAAATAAAGAGATATGGTGAAAAGTTAAACGATGCTCGAGTAGTTGAAAAGATCTTGAGGTCTTTAGACTCAAATTTTGATTATATTGTTGTAGCTATTGAAGATTCAAAGGATTTAGATTCCATGACCATTGATCAGTTGTTGGGATCTTTGCAAGCTCGTGAAGAAAGAATTTCTGAGAAGGAGCCACAAGCTCTTCTTTCAAAATTGTCATTAAAAGAAAAGAATAATGGTAATGAAAAGTCTCGAAGAGCAAAAGGAAGAGGTAGAGGTCGAAGACAAGGTCGTGGAAGTTATAACGAAAGAGGAAGATCTGATGGAAATTCTAGTGACATAGAAAATTCAAATCAGAAACAATCTTTAAAAGGACGTGGCAGAGGCAATTAAATGATAAAAGTGAGAAGCTTGTTGGGTATGATTCAAAGTCCAAAGGCTACAAACTTTATAATCCAGTAAGCAAGAAGATTGCCATTAGTCGAGATGTCAAGTTTGATGAAGATGATCTTTAAAATTGGGAAAATCAAAAGTAAGATTACAATTTCTTTCCTTTGCTTTATAGTGAGATTGATCAAATTGAAATTAATAATGAGTATCCTTCTTCACCTCTAAGTCTAAGTTCATCCGAAAGAACCCCTAAAATGAGAAATCTTCTAGATATTTTTGCAAATACTGAAGAAATTAACGATCCTGTTCTTTATTGTTTTTTTTTTAAAAAAAAGCAATGAAAGATTAAAATTGGTTAATGATAAGGTACACTTCTTTCACATTCATAATTTGCAGGTGGCAATCCTAACTTTTCAAGTAATTCTTTCAGAATTACTTAAATGGAACTGTTACGACTACTTCTTTCTCATTCTCCATTTTTTTCACTCTCAGGCTATTGAAAACACTTTCTGAGGTTTTTCTCACAACCTCACTATCTCTTCATCTTGAGGACTTCACTTGTCACTCTTTCTTTGAAGACTTTTCTTGTCTTCTTTCCTTTATGAAGTCTTTCTCATGACTCACACCTCTCAATAGGTTCTTTTTTCAACAAACCCTGAGATCACACAATATTCTCTCAATAGATTCTCTTTTCTTCAAATTCGGAGATGCCAACACATGTAAATAGCCTTTTAATGGAGAATGCCTTTCACACTAGCCAACCTGAACTCTCGTTTCTTGTCATCTTTTGCGATCGACAACCTTGCTCTGATACCACTTTGTTGGAAATGTGATGGCCTAAAGATAGTAAGATTATGAATATTCACAAAGCATAAGAAGGATGGATGAAGGAGTACACTTTAGACTTATTTTATTTGATGAACTTTTGCTCCACTCTTGTGAAGAGGGAGATCCTCTACTCTTATCAAACTAATACAAACCACTCCTATATAGAGCATACTAAGTAACCCTTCAAATCCTACTATTAAATACTTACACAAAATCCTAAACACCCTAATTAACATCTTATCATATTTAATGACTATATCACACAAATCTAAAATACTTAATAAATTGCAAATTATATTTCCAACAAGGTCGACCTCAACGTGCTTTATCTTGAGCGTCTCTTGGCAGCCACCTCCGTTGAGCTGGATGAAGGTGAACATAAACGGCTCTACGCTTAGTTCCCTAGGCCTTTCAGGAGCAAAAGGCATCTTCTGCAATAGTAGAGGCTATGCACATGGGTCTTTTGCCTTTTTTACTTCTAACACCTTTATTTACATAGCTGAATTGAGGAAAGCAATCTTTATGGTTTCAAAAGCTTGGGAAAGACAATGGTTAAATATCTGGATGTAATGCAGTTCAATGTATGTAGTATAGCTATTCAAGTCTCAGTCGCTGGATGTTCCTTGGGCAAAATGAGAAGCTTGGTCGCGTTGTATTTCCCTTATGAAACATGTGAATTATATCGATAGTACTCCAACAATGTAAATCATAACAATTTAATATTTTAAAGATGATTTAACATAATTTTATATTACAAATAATATTTCAACTACTAAATTATTACGATTTATATAATTGAAGTACTGTAAGTATAATTCACCCTTATGAAACATATGAATTTTTGGATCACACATATCTACGGAGGGAAACAATGTTGCGGATCAATTGGCAAGATTCAAAGTTAGTTCTACTAGTATTCATTGGTGGAGCACTGCTCCTGATTTTTGTAACTCTAATCTCTTCTATGACTTTAGTGGTAGGGAATCATTCAAATTCTGATAAGCTTAGGCTTTGTTTGTATTTCTTTGTTATTTCTCTTTTTATTTTTAATAATATTTCCCTTAGAGCTCAGCTATATGAAGAGAGTGCTTAGAGATGCAAACCTAGATGGAATTTCGGATGCATTTTCTTTAATTTTTTTTAAATATAATTAAAAAATTTGGTGAAGCAAAAATTGAAAACACGTGGGATAATAATAATATCTGATTGTAGCTTAAGGAACCATACAGTGAAGAACAGAACCCAAATCGTGAAAGGCCCAAGCCGCCCAACAGAGCCGCCCAGCGTATGGTAAGATGGTCCGCAATTAAGAGGCCAACCCCTCAAAGCTCTCTGCTTTCCTTTCCTCCTCTCTCACGAAATATCGCTATCGCTTGCTTTACAGGATTCGAGAGGGCTTTCATCTTCTCCTTTTTTTTTTTCTCTTAGGTGATTCATTGGGAGTCTTGAGACGAATATCTAATCAGATTTGGCGTTAAGCGTACTCAAATCTTTACACAGTCGCATATAACTTTCCGAGCGAGAGAGGGGGAAGAGATCTAGAGAGAGAAAAGGGGAAATCATGTCGAAGAAGAAAGCTTTCAGTGGCAACACCATGACTCTCAAGGATTTTCATGGCGGTTCTATCCCAACTGATCTCCCTCTCCCTTCTGCTCCTGGCGTGTAAGTCCCAATTCTTGCCCTTTTCAATTAATCGCCTTTCTAATTGATTGTGCGATTTTTTTCATTGATTGATGTTTGAAGTAATCCCAGATCTAATCTTTAGGCATATCGTTGTCTGATGCTCTGTTTGCTTCTATTAATTGTTGATGACTGTGAACATTAGATCTGCAAGTTGTAATTATGATTGATTTCTTTATCGCTTTTATGTAGGATTGTTAGGTCTTCGGAGTGGTCTGGTTACGACCGTCCTAATTCATGGGGAGGGCCAATGGGTCGACCCGATCATCGTGCCCGCCCTAATTCGTCCCCTGCCACTAGGCATTTTGATGATAAAACCCCCTTTCTCAATCATACAACACATATTGGTCGTCATTTTGATGAGGATGAACGAAAGCCATTGGATGGTGTTTCTGCCCCACGCCGAACAATCAGTGATGACAGCTTTCCGGTTGCACCAAGTAGGGTAGAGTTGAAGCTGGAGCCTATTATGAGTGGAAGGGTGTCAGGTCCAGTTGCAGTATCACAGGTTGCAAGTTCGTACTCAGGGAGAGCCAGTGAAGGAGCTCATGTAGGGGCGAATTCACAGAATATAGGGGGTAATATGGAGCAGGGCGCTGGTGGTGGGTCATATCCAAATGTATGGGCAACCAGGAAGGAGTTGGCGGTGGGTGTTAATGAGCCAGTGCAATCTGCCTGGTCAGAAGCAAGTGCTGTTTCGAAGTTAGCTAATGCAAGTGCACTTGAAAAGGTGTCTTCAGGCAAATGGCAGACAAAACATTCTATTCAATATCAAGCAGAAGTTGAGGTTATTGATCATTTGGAAACAGAAAAAGATGTAGGATCCGGAGGTTATGATGTTTATGCAAACAATAGGATGGGTGCTGTCGGTGGGAGGGAATATTCTGATGCAACATTGGCAAGGCATTTTGATAGGGGTTTTGCTCTTGATGATAGGTTACAAAGTGGTAGAAAGGAGTATGTTGATCATGAAAGGACCAGGGCTGTTCCATATTCACCATTAAAAGAGAGGAGCATATCAACCCATGGTGATCGAGCTCCATCAGTACGTGCTGATGGCAGATTTAGCGGGTCTGACTTGCAACCCCCTGTGCAATCTGAAGCATCAGAACGGCCAAAGGTGAAGTTGCTTCCAAGAACAAAGCCATTGGAAGGTCTGGAAGCTCCTGTTGTTGATTATAAGCAGGTAACATTGTGATTACCTAAAGAGGATTTACTTGAAGTTTGCTTAGGCATTGTTGGCTTGTTGCATTGATCTTTGTAATTTGGTTGAATGCAGGGTTATCAAGAACTGAGTCACTCTGCTATTGGTCATGCTGACACTTACGCATTGCATGGAAGTAACAATGCTTCAAAATCTGGTTTAGCTGGTGTGGAGAGTGAGAATCAATTTATAGAAAGACCAAAATTGAATTTGAAGCCACGATCACAGCCTGTTGGACAATCAGAAGAGAATAGAGAAAAGGAAAGGTCAGAATTTGTTTTCCACTTCTGAATTAGCTTTGATTAAAAATTTATTAAGTTGATTACTTGAAAGCTTGTTTTGTCTGTTATATGAATAATTTAATATGCTTTAATGGTGGACAATGTGTTTCTAGAATAAAAAAACAATGAAACCTCAGTCTTTCCTGTGACAATTAATTGTGTAATGACACAGCCTTTTTGGGTCTTGTTGTGAGAGTTAGGAAAGTGAATCATCACAAGATATATATTAATTTTTTCCTTGTATATTTAACTAATTCACTATCTCCGTTTAAAGTTACATTTCTTGTTTGTAGCTTCTTGTATATAATAACTTATTTCATACAAATATTAAGGATTGATTATATTGATCGAAGCCCATAGGACCTGATTTTATTTTTATATTCACTTTATTTGTTCAAATTGTATTTTTTTGGTAGATAAAAGGATAGATGGCTTGAATTTTCTGTCTACTTTCACAAATGCTTGTAATACTTAAAAATTCTAAAGTTGGTTCTGTGTTTCTTTTACCTCTTAAGTTGGTGTTAATGCAAAAATAATTATAGGGAATCATTAAGGGTTTTGTTGAGGGTGGAGGTTGTGTCAAAACCATTAGGGTTCCCATGCAATGGCTTTGGAAAGTGAATATAATTTTCTCCTCCCCCATTCAGTTGCTTTGTCTTTGTCCACCTTAGCTTCATACAATTGGTTCATGTTAAACTTTTTTACATTTATTCTATAGTATTGTAACATTAGAATGATCTTGGTTTGTGTCTGCATTTGGCCAACATTAGTTGGAAATCAAATGCAATTAGTTACCTGTGGTTTTGTTATATTGGATAGTAGGCATTCCAGTTCTCTATGACAACTTGAATCCCATTTCTATCTTAGAAAGTAGAGCTAGTAATTTGTGTTGTGCGTGTTGTCTTATTTCATGTTGTCTTATTTCGTATCGTGTCTCGTGTACATGTTATATGATACGAAATTATTAAACACAGTCAACTAAACATATTTATACATGTATACATACACAACACGAGATATAATTATACATGAATATTAATATAATTATAAAAATAATAGCTATACGATATTTATTTATATATAAAATATACTAATACAATTAGTTTTAACATAATTTATTATAAATATTTAAAATATTATAATATATATTTAAATCTTTTATGTATTTTTAATCGTGTTTTAACAAATTAAGCAGGTAAAATCCGTTTATAACACGGTTTTTGTTTTAATCGTGTTGATACAGTTATAATTCATATCCGTTAAGCTCAGACTCATATCTGTCTAAATACGTATCGTTTAATCGTGTCGTGTCACAAATTGCCAGCTCTATTAGAAAGTGACAATGAAGTTCATACTCTACTTCATGTCCAAGGAGCAAACAAGAAGAGTTCTTGAGTGAAGCCTAATTATGGAATAATCTGGTTTTTTTTTTACTGTGTATAAATTGGGTTTTCCCCCTTGCATATCTGTTGGAGAAAGGTGACCATTTTCTTTTCAATGAAGTTGGTGGCATGTTCAAAACACGCATGAACTACAAATGAGTCACCACACCTTTAACTTTCTTCAGTATATCAAACTTCAAGTCGATACCTTATTTGATCACTTAAGTTAAATAATTCAAGTATCTAGGACCAATCAAATGTAGGAGATGCCAATCATGTGCAATAGCTAGCCCAAATATGGGTGAACTAGGCAGCATGGATCTGACTGATGAAGATTGGTAGGTAGGTTGTAATCCCAGTAACTCAGATGAGCCATCACAACAATGAAAGCAGAGGAGATGCCTATCATGTGCCTTGTTTAATTGCTAAACATATTTTGAGCTTAAGTGGTTTATGTCTCTATTCAACTGTCTATGAGTCAAAGTTAGAGAGCTTCAGTAGCTCTACTGATACTTGATTTAAGCTTGCAAATGCTGTGGCACTGCCTAATACAGTTTGTCCAAGTCCGTATAGTGTCCTTATAATGTTTGATTGGCTTCTTATAAATGGCATGCAAATTGTTATCCTACAATTGTACTTTATTGTACAATGTCTTTTCTTGGTATGTATAAACTAATTCCTTGTCATCTTTGATTGATGCAGGATTGCATTATTTGGTGGTGCTCGTCCACGTGAAGTGGTAAGTGTTTTTTATTTCCATTTGGCATGTGAGCTTGGTAGGTCTCTATTTTTTCCTCTATCTTTAATAAGATTTTTGTGTTCCAATATTCATGTTGATGATCTCCTTTTCAGGTTTTGAAGGAGCGAGGAGTTGAGGGTGCTGCTATAAGCAACCATGACTTGGGTCCACAACTTGATAGGTACTGGTTTTGTCTTTCTCACTTTGTTATATCATTGTGCAGGTTACTCTCTTCCATTGAATTATAGAATTAAATTTCAAATATTTCTGTTGCTTCTGTGATGCATCAAGGGTTAAGCATAATGTTTCCAAAACTGAAAGAGGTTCTGAGCATGCAATTCCTACACTTCATGGTGAAAGAACCGACATTATGCCTTTGGATCAAAGGACTGGGAAAAAATCTGAGAGGAAGGATCAGCAGATGGACATCGACAGAGTTGACAAGCAAAGGAGGAATTGGCGAAATGAGAACTGGAGGAACAGCAGGGAGACTGAGAGACAGCAGCCAGCACAATTGCAGCAGGAGAGGCCTCCTTCCCCAGAGACCTGGCGCAAGCCTGTTGAGCAACCAAAACCAACCTTGCTTGATGGTACTGGTCTGCGCAATGGAAAAATGGCCTCAGCCTTGGATCTTGCCCAAGCATTCTCTTTCTCAGATCCAAAACCAGCTGATCGATATTCCGGACAAAGGGGCCTTCCTGGCAAGACCCAGATACCATTTTCACGGCTGACAGGTCCAACCCCAAGGCCTCAAATAAATGGCTACTAAATTGTAAGCCAGGTAATGGCCAACTAGGTGTCTGATTGTAAGGAGATTGTGTCACTGATATTTCAGCAGTGGCGAGATGCAAGCTGTGTATCTTGCACACATCTACCTCTCATCAAAGTTTGTGTGCTTGAGGAGAAAAATTGATTGGACATTTAAAGTTGATTGCGATTTTTCAGCTCCTGTTGGTTCCATCTTTACAACCCCATAAATCATTTAAACCTCCCCTTCTTTTTTCCCCGCGCCAATTCTCTCTTGGTAATTGTGTTCCTCATCTCTTAGAAGGAGAAAATGCCCTGCTAGCTATTCATATACTTAAATTTTAGGCTTTTGTGGCCCGAGTTATGGAAGGCTATGTTATGATTGCTTACTGATTTAAGTCATTTCGGGTCTGCTTTTTGGTTTTTTCGTAGCGGATTTCACATACTAGTTCTCTAAAGGAAGATCAATTTTTCTTTTTCTTTCAAAGGTTGGTTCAGACTATCAGTCAGACAAAAATGGAAAATTAACATTTGGAAAGTTCATTACAGAAACTAGATAATTTCTTTTGATACCAAGGCTGTATAAGCAGAGGGAGTAAGCGTAAAGTGTAAACAGGAAGTGGTGCAGCTTTCATTGTTTCAAGTGGGAACCAGTTCTTCATTCGGGTTTTTGGATTTTGTTGTTAATTGTTTTAAAATCAAATTTTAAATTATTTTTATTTAACTGATTGATTTTTTAAATTGTTTTTTTTAAATATTTTTTGACAAAAATATATATTTATTTATTTTTATCAAAAACAGATTTTAAAATTAAAAAATTAGAAATACAAATTTTTTCGGAATGAATGCCACTCGGGCCTAAGTAAATTAGTAATTGGAGTCGAGCCATTACCAAAAATTGGTGGCATAAGTGACGGAAAAGGCGATGGTTATTTAGTTTTAGGTCATGCAAGATTTTCACATGGTCATATAATATATTATTTAGCCAAAAATGACATTGAGGAAAAGTCATAATCATAAAAACTATTGGGTTTTGTGCTTCCACTCGTGTTTTGTCTCCATCTCCATCGCAAATTTTTTTTTTCTAATATTCAAAAAGAAGAATCTGATCTTCTCGTGAAATTTTGGGAAGCAATTAAAACAAAAATAATTTTTTGGGACGAAGAAAAATAAAAATTAATTATTTTGCACCTTCCTTTGATTTTTATGATGGAAATTTTTTGCAGCTTCTTTTCAAAATCTTCTGTTATAAAGGAAGAGTTTGAATTACAACTCAAGATCTTAAGTGTCAGCTGGGGTCATCTGATCATCTTATCAACCGAGTCAACTGAGTTGGTTATTATGCCACTTGACGTTAGTTCCCAATCCATTGAAATTCTGTCCCGATTCCTCGAGATCTTAGCTTATTTGTTTGATTGATCTTTCTATTCTTTTTCATTTTTTTCAGAAAATTTTCTTGGTCTCATTACTTTTTAACTTAAATAACAAAGCCTCTCTGTGCACATTGACCGAGCAACAGCAGATTTAAAAGTACTTTCCGACCTTTTTCTCTTTTCCCCCTCCTCAAAGATATATAACTCAATCAACCCTTTTATACGAAGCCAAAAGGCACTTCTTTTTCAGTTGCATGAACTTCTGAGTCGAGCCACTTAAAGAATGGAAGTTGGGTGCGAGCTTCAAGTAGATGTCAATGGCCAACAGATTTTTGCTGTTGACAAGGTAATGAATATTGATACTCTGCCTGCCCTTCCTCTTCTTAATTCTCATTTCCCTTCAAGCCACGCATCATCTTTTCAATTATCTTGCTATTAATTCTTCTCCAAACTTGTGTACTTGATTACATATGCTCATTAAATAGCCACTCTTCCTTCCATTGATTTCACCTTTCTTTATGTTGTGCTTGTTATTACGCTCATGAAATGTCTGCTATGCCTTCCCTTTTAATCTCTACCACTCCATGATAAACTATCCTGTCAGAAAAATTATTTCTCTTCATGAAGATTTGGTTCATAAATTTGAATTCAAGAATCAGGTCTGTGTAATTACTTTTGACATTTCACAAAAGTTTGGTCGTGCCATGTCCTTTTCTTGAGGTTACAGTTTCTATTACTGTAACTATTCTTTTCACTCTGCTTTTTCTCCCTTCACAAAGGGTAATATCATCTCTCATATTTATTGCTGACAGCAGTTTCTTGCAGTAGTTTTGTAATTCAATCTGGAATTTAAAAGCAAAATTTGGTCATGTTATTTGTTTATCTAAACTTGGTGAGCATTGTGTTGTAACTTTTTGCAGAACCTTCTTGCATGTTTCTCTGGGAGATTCAGGAAATTATTCAGTAAATTGACGGGTAGCACAGGACACCTGAAAGTGATCTTTCATGATTTTCCAGGAGGTGCAGATGGTTTCGAGCTTGTGGCAAGCTTTTGCTATAACAATGGTACCGTTGAGATAACTCCCTCTAATATAGCCCTATTAAACTCTGCTGCTTATTTCATGGAAATGGGCAGTAATGGCTCAGCACCATCCAATCTAATAGACCAAACCGAAAATTTTCTTCTAGGGATCAATTATTGGACCTGGTCTGAGCTCCTACTAGCCATGAAACAATGCCAAAATTTATCTGCAGCAACAAGTTCTTCCTCTGTTCTTGAAAAAGTACTGGATTCTTTCTTAGAAAGGCTTGCTTTGCTTAGTGTTGCAAGCCCGTACACTTGTTCTTCCTCAGAGAATTTCAGTTCTCAGCTTTCCTCTGATACAAGCAGCAGCAGTAGTTCGAGAAACATCTGTTCCTTAACAACATGGTGGTTCGAAGATCTTGTGTTCTTGGATGTTAATTTGTTCAACAACATTATTAGGAAAATGTTATCTCAGAAATCAGACCATGCTACCATTTTTAAGTTGCTCATTTTTTACCTGAAATCGAAATTTCTCAGTGTAGCTGCACAGGCTGAGAAGAGTAGAATCATGGAGGTTGTGATCAATCTGCTGTCACTACTAGACAGGAGCTGTCTTTCTTGCAAGGGATTATTCGATGTACTTCGAATTATTTCGAGAATGAAACGAACGAGCACATACTGCAAACTGAAGTTAGAGAGACTAATAGGTTCAAAGCTCGATCAAGCAACATTAGATCAGCTGCTGGTTCGATCTCCGCCGAGGAATTATTATATGTATGATGTGAATATGGTCTTGAGACTAGCAGAAGCTTATGTTCTTGAATGTTGGATGTTTTCTCCAAATCAACTGAAGAAAGTTAGCAGTTTGATTGATTCATACCTTATAGAAGTGGCACCAGACAATCGCCTGGAACCATTCAAGTTCGCAGCATTATCAATGGTGCTTCCAGATTCTGCAAGAGAATCTTTTGACAGAATCTACCAAGCTATTGACTTATATCTACAGGTCCACACTGAGTTATGGGAAGAGGAGAAGATAAGATTATGTTGTTATGCATTGAATTATGAGAAACTCTCAGCAGAAGCGTTGAAGCACTTGGCTCAAAACTCCAAGTTTCCATCGAGAAAAGCAGTTCAAGATTTTATTGCTCGGCAATCCAAGCAAAATAACAGTAGAGAAGAGGGCGAACAAGTTCATTATGCCAGAAAGCAAGAACATTTAACAGAAATCAGTGATCTTGATATACACTTGCAACAAATGCAGCGGAGTGTATCAGAATTGGAGAAAGTTTGTAGAAACATGAGGGAACCAAAACTATGCAATCGAGCCAAAACTAGATACTTGCCAAAATTCTGTTCATGACAGGAAAATTAGCTCCTAGAATCTGTATGTTCTCTCATATTGTTAGTGCTAGTTCGTTGAATAGAGTTATGTAAATATGTATCATATCTCTCTTTTTTGCATTTTGAAATGAAAATTACATGCTTTAGCAGAAACTCTTGAGCTTAATTAGGGACTAATGAAACAGGATTAAATTAAATCTAAAATTGCATTTTCAAACAAATTAATAAAAAAAAAAAAAAAATTGCTCAAGAAGAGAATGCTACTTAAACCTAAGAATGAACCAATTAAAGCGGGCATCTGTGATTTTGCCTCCGAAACCAAGAATCATACATATGTAGTAGTCATGCAAAGAAGGTGATTAAGAAAATGAATAGATGCTTCTAAAGAATATTCGTACCGACCAGTGAGCCAAACCACCGCCGACTGCGCCGGGCGAGGTTTGCGGCAAAGAGCACGCGCATTGCGGGGCTCATTACATTAACAATAAGTTGAGAACCCCGGAGTATACATAAGATTAAGCTACAATTTCAAGTTAAAAGACATACAACATCCTCAGCACCATAATGTTCATGTGAAAAGACAAAAATATAAACAGAAGTGCCCCATACTGTTATGGTGCAAGCCCCCTAACTTCACTCTGTTTTTTTTTAGTTTATTACTATAAGTTTAGCGGATCGTATGCTATTCTTTTCAATATTGATGAATGATGTTAAAAGATTCGAGCTCAAAAAATGTGAGAAATATGTACAATCATTATTAACGATGATGGTTCAAAAAAAGAAATTAATTGTGACTGAAAGTGTAGAGGTAAGTGTTAAGTTGTCAAACGTGGAGAAAAACCATATGGGTCACCCAAGAAATATGTATGTCTTCTTCCTTTGAAATGTGTGAGCATTAAATGCTAGTTTTTCTTTTTGGTTTTTCTGGTGGCTAGACTAAAGATTGAGTTTTAGTGTAGTAGTGCCATTTTAACTTGCTTAGACCAACATTCTTGAAATCACCATCTCAATTTTCAAACAGAAACATCTTTGATGGCAGTGATTTCTTAGTTTTAGTTTTCCAATCTGTTGGAAGAAGGAAACATTAACGAGTGACAAAAGTCGAGAAGCCTTTCTCCTGGCTTATATCGTGAGAACTACTCCTACTTATGGAATGTTGACGTCTAGAGTTTTGTGGGCTTGCTCATCCATTCTGGGCCCAGACCTTCCAAGTCCTGAGTTTTTTACGTAAACCCCCACATTATTTCGAGTAATTATCATTATAATTTCAACATAAAAGCTACATCAAAGTTTTTGTTCTCTCATAATACTCATTTGCACTTTTTTAAATATAATTAATAATTATCTAATTTAAAATATTAATTGATTTAAAGTCCTAAAATCAATGAATCATTAACTATATGAATTTATTTAAAATAACTTAGAATTGTCATATAAATTTTTTTTATTTATCATTTCGAATAAAAATTATTTATAATTAATGTTAATAATGAATAATTTTCGTTCACATAAACCAAGTTATATGTTTATTATATACATATTATATTAGTGTTATCATATACAAAATCTTGCACAAATTTATTTAATTTTTAATAATATAACTAAATTTTGTAACACCGAATCAATATAAAAATGTATTTTAATCATATATTTGATTTAATGTTGAGATATACAATGTTTTTAAAAATATAATAGATTCAAAAAAAAAATGTGTTGTTTTGATATTGTGTATTTAACTATCAAATAATAGTTATATATAGATTATTTAAGGTTATATTAGTGGTATATAATATTAATTCTTGCACATATATGACAACCAGTTCACTTTTAAATCTAAATAAATATTAGCAAATATATGATATAAACAAAACAGAACTCCCAGATTTCTTCCTATTTTCAAATTTCAGTCAATCTCTCGCAAAACCCTAGTCCCATCAATCCAACCAATCGGCTTCTTCTCTACGATGATAGCTGTTCCACGAGCTATCGGATTCACCTACTGACGGGATCTCAAACCTCTGTTTCTCCAACCACAACGATCACCTACTCGTGTCTTCTTGGGACAAGA
>CATIWF010096605.1:0-15560 GCA_949630135.1 Balakata baccata
TTTGGGCCATAGGCCTCTTCTTTTGCTTTACAATACCATTTAGCTAGTCATAATACCTTTTAAGTCCATATGCATATGCATTTGCAACAATCATTACTTTTATATCAACCATTATACATTTCAATCGACATTTGCCTTGTACAAAGAAAACCTAGACATGTAATACAAACATATACTTTACATTCAATACAGTCTCATTGGCCATATCATAGTAAGTACGTAATTCAAATAAAGCAAATCAAGTCATATTGCACGTAGCACACAAAACAACACGTACCAGAGAAATCGTTTGATAATTAAACTCACTTTTTCTTTTGATATTGAGCCTCGAATTTACTGTCTTTTGTTTCCTTGGGGGTCTCCAATATGATGTGACCCTAATTGAATATATACGTGGTCAATTGGTAGCTAAATAAACTTAGTGAAACTTAAACAAAATGAAATATGCATAATATGGACCACTAACTAGGGTTTGGTATTATGGAAGTGTAACCTTCATGTGTTCAGCGGCTTATAACTTTTTTTATACTAGTCCAATTTGTATGATTCTTATTTCTAATTAAAGCTAACATGTAGGGATATAACATATCTAAATTTTAGACAAATTAGACCATTATGGAATATCTTATACAATTTATATGAGTGTTCTATTTTTTGCCTTATTCTAGACCTTAGGCAGTTTTGGGACACCAAGTTTGATTCTTCATATCTTATAACGTGCAAGTCATATTTTTATGAAACTTTGTATGAAAGTAGATATGTTAAAATGGAATATTTTTCATGTTGAAAACTTGTATCCATTCTACCTCTAAGATCCTCATATGGTAGAATAATTTTGACTGGTCAGAAACAGGGTTGACATTAAGACCAGTTTGACTTATGAAGGCCATAACTCACAACATACATAACATATTGAGGTAAAATTTATGTCACAATTTAGCTAAGATATATACCTATAACTTTATGTTTGACCATTTATAGATAATATCTATAAGGAGTTCAAAATTGGTAAGCAACGGACTAAACCTATATAGGATACTAAGCAGACAGCTCAAATGTGAAATAAATATGACTCTTTTGCTTATAACTCAACATCCGCTCACAATCTAGTCCTAAAATTTAGTTTATAATAGATAACACAAATATCTATAACTTTCATATTTTGAGTTTCATCAATTACTGACTCTATCATATAAAAACATAATCAAAATTGTAGATGATTCAGCTAGATTCCTCAATTGAACCAGTTTCATTCCGATGCCAATATCTTTCCACAGATATCAAATCATGCAAAACTATTTATATAGGCATAAATCTAAGATATAAAATTACAAGTTTGGTGTTTGCGCTTCTTTAGAATTAGCCTTTAACATGAAGAAAATGGAACCCTAAGTTTCTGCCATGAAAATAAAATTCAAGCAGTTTATCTATGGAAATTAAGTTGTTTGCACCTGCTAAATCAATTTCTATTAACCATAAATGAAAACTAACAATTCATGATGATAACTAACCTTAAGATGAACCTTAAGATGACACTACAAGAAATGGTGGAATAGGGGACGAATGTTTGGGCAACATTTCAAATAATGTCCCGAAAGGTGTACAATTGGCTACGTTTTTAGCAAAATGTCACAAAGGAATATGAAAGTTTAAGCGCCTAAAATTTTAGTGCGTGGGTCATGTAGGGAAAACTTTTGTGACAATTTTTAAGTCATAGGCAACAAAATTAATGGGTCAGAAAAGACTTGATTATTTAGGACGTTGTTTTTCTATCACAAAACGAGATATTCAATTTGCGATGTTTAATATTTCGTTGCTTAATATTTTTTACATATTAAAACATTTATTTTAATTTTTTAGGGACGAAATCCAATATGTTGAAAAAAAAGTAGTATATAAACAATATTTTCTTAACTCACCGATTATTTCTTTTGGCTTCTCTAGTTTCTCAGTACTACCAACACCCATTCCCTCCAATGCGCATCGTAAACCTCTCTCATCGACCAGAAGATAAACTACCGATTGATTAGAGATTCGACGATGGGAAAATCACAAATATTTGCTCAATTTCAGCGGTGGAGATTCAGATTTGGGTAGTGCTAGCCACGAATAATAATATTCGACTTCTTTTCGCTCTTTCTAATGCATGTCTACTTATTTTCTATATGTTTCTATTGATTTTTTTTTTTCAGAGGAGAAGTTATTTATCTCTTTTAAGGAGTAAAAGTAAAAAACTATTGGGTCCATCTCTTTCCATTGATTGGCTCATCGATTAGGTCAGATTTTTCATATTGAAGTCACTTTCTTCTTTTGATTTATTATTATACTTTCTCCCTCCAGTAGCTTTAGATCCATTTGGTTTTTTTTTTTTTGCTGTAGTACTTTTTTTTTTAATTTTATTTGTTCCTTTGCATATTAGGTTAACATATGATTGATATTCTTTCTATTTAATTTTTTTCCATTTAAGCTTAATCGTTAGAGAAAAAGGTCTGACCGTATATATAATGTTAGAGCTGTATATGGTAAATTGTCAAAAAGAAACATGAGTTCAACATTGACTGGGTTTCTTCTAAGAAGGTAAGAGTTCACCAACATTTTATTATTAATCTTTCAAATCATAAGTTGATTTATTTTTGTAATCAGTGTATTCTTCTGGCTCTTTTTAACTTAAATTTAGCTAGGAGATATCAATCTTTACAATAATAGCTAGAAATTAGTTTTTCTTTTGGGTTTCATAATCTAAAATTAATGCTACATTTTTATCTAATACTAACACTTATTTCCATATTCGTCTTGCTCTTTTTCGTTGTCCATTAAGAAGTGGACAGAGAAAGAGATTAGCTATGGAATATTGGTTTGGTAGATCTTTGTAAAATGTAATTTTTTTTCATAAATATTCAATGTGTAAACTCTCCCTATGTTTGCTTGCTCTAAATCTTTGCATGAATTTATACAATGACAAAATCTTGCTTTCTTCTATTGCTAACTTTAGTTTTAATTGGGAATCATTCTGGAACATTTGAAATTATCAGCAGTAGTTTGTGCAGTTTTGAATATTTTCACAATGACTCTATGTCTTACTACTAATTGAGGTTGTAAAGCAAGCATAGTCAAGTTGGCTTGTTACCCCTTGCCACTGCAGGTCTCCATATTTCAACTAGATCTGACCATTCTGCTTGTTGTTCAAGAGCAAGAAAAATTTATGGAAAATCATTTTTCAACTAGGTCTCCATGCTAAATTTTTACATGTACATAAGCATAATTTTGTCTTTTTAGTAAATAAAAATTTCATAGCAGCATTAGATTTTCTCTTTGCATTTTCACATTTATGGAATTGACATCATCCTAAATAACATCCTTTTAGGTGTAATAAGATGGATAAAAGTTGGATGACAGCTGCTAAATTTACAAAAGCACATTTTAAAGGAGTAGCATCATTTATAAAATTTATAAAAGATAATATGGGTTCTGAATGTGAAGTTCGCTGTCCATGTATTGATTGCTTAAATGTCTACACAAAAAGCCAAGAAGTTATGGAAAATCATTTGTTAATTCGAGGGATAAACCAGTTCTATACTCGATGAGTTTATCATGGGGAAACTTATGGGCAAATAAATAACACAATCTCATTTGATTTTGGTGACAACGGTGATAATGAAAGTGAAATGGCATCCGATAGTGAAGATGGAATCCATGAACTATTAGGGGATATAGAGAACTTTATAGGTAGCGGAATTGATGATGCAGTTAGAGGTAATGAAAGTATAGTTATAAAAAAGGCCTTTGAGATGTTGGTACAAGAAGCTCAACAAAAACTACATCTTGGTTGTTCCAAATATTCTCAATTGTCTTTCATAGTGAAACTACTCCATTTGAAGGTATATAATAAGTGGAGCAATAAATCTTTTGACATGTTGCTAGAATTTTTGAAAGATGCTTTTCCAGAGGGAAATAAACTTCCAAAATCCCATTATGAAGCCAAGAATTATTTGTGGGACATCAAGATGGAAAATTAACAATGGAAAAGGGAAGAAGATTCCACATAAGATATTACAGTATTTTCCTCTTAAACCACGACTTCAAAGACTTTTTATGTCTAAAAAAGTCTCTGGTAATATGAGGTGGCACAAAGAAAAAAACCATTGACGATGAGAATGTAATGCGCCATCCAGTTGACTCTAAGGCTTGGAAACATTTTGACAATAAGTTTCCATGGTTTGCAAATGATTCTCGAAATGTTAGGCTAGGCTTAGCAACTGATGGATTCAATCCATTTGGCAATATGAGTTGTTCATATAGTATGTGGCCTGTAGTTCTTATACCTTATAACTTACCACCTTAGAAGTGAATGAAGCAACCATTTTCTATATTGGCTTTGCTTATTCCAAGGCCTAAAGCTCCAGGGAAAGACATTGATGTTTTTTTACAACTATTGATAGAAGATTTGAAAGAGCTTTGGGAAGATGGTCTACAAACTTATGATGCATATAGTGGAGAATCTTTTAAGATGCATACCTCTATTTTGTGGACCATCAATGACTTTCCAACTTATGGAAATTTGTCTAGGTGGAGCACTAAAGGCTACTTGGCTTGCCCTGTGTGTAATCATCTCATATGTTCCTTGAAATTAAGAAATAAAATATGTTACATGGGGCATCATCTATACTTAGAATCTAGTCATAGATGGCGTAGAAGTAAGAAGTTTGATAGTTCATATGAACATCAATCAGCTCCTGTATATTTATCTAGGGATGATCTATTACTACAAATGGAGTGCCTTCAAAATGATGTACATGGAAAGCATCCAAGAAATAGAAAACGTAAGAGAAGAGAACCCCACAAGAATTGAATTGGACCAACAAAAGTATCATGTTTGATTTTCCTTATTGGAAAGATCTTTTACTAAGGCATAACCTTGATGTCATGCATATTGAAAAAAACATGTGCAAAAACATTTTAGGTACACTATTAGGCATTGAGGGGAAAACAAAAGATTCACTCAAATCAAGGCAAGATTTGGAGGACATGAAAATAAGGAAGGAGTTGCATTTAAAAAAGAGGGATGATGGAGCTTACATAATGCCACCAGCTTGTTACATAATGTCTAAGAAGGAGAAACAAGACTTTTGTGAATTTTTGAAGTCAGTGAAGTTTCCAGATGGTTATGCATCTAATATTTCTCACTGTGTGAATATAAATGAAGGGAAAGTATCAGGATTAAAAAGCCATGATTGTCATGTTTTATTACAACGGTTGCTTCCATATGGTATCAGAGGATGTTTGAGCAAGGATGTGACAAATGCATTGATCGAACTAGGAGATTTCTTTCAAAGATTGTGTTGTAAGACATTACAACTTGATGAGATTGAGAAAATGGAGAAGGACATTATTGTGATACTATGTAAACTTGAAATGATATTTCCACTTTCTTTATTTGATATGATGGTGCGCTTGGCAGTTCATTTGCCTTATGAGGCCAAACCTGGAGGTCTAGTTCAATTTCGTTGGATGTATCCTATTGAAAGGTGGATTAGCATATTACCATTTGGAATTCTTTGAACTTCTATTCCTTTTTTACTTATGACATAATTCATAGATGATCTCATGATGTTTCCTTCTTTAGATTTTTAGGTTCTCTTAAGCGTTTCGTTCGGAATAGAGCTCGACCTGAGGGTTCCATTGCTGAGGCATATCTAGCTGAAGAATGTTTGACATTCTGCTCAATGTACTTACGGGATATTGAGACTCAATTTAATAGACAAGAGCGAAACTTTGATGTTTATGAGGATGGCGGATTGTCAGTGTTCTTACAAAAGTTTAGACCGCTTGGAGTAGAAAAGTATGTTAAGTTTAACCAAGAGGAGCATGAAATGGCTCATTGGTATATTTTAAGTAGTTGTGAGGAAATTGATACCTTTGTTGAGTAAATACAAACAAAATTTAACCTTTTCTTTTTTATTTTTTTTCTAGGTCTTCTTTAGTAAAAATGAGTAGGACTAATAATATCTTTCTTATATTTAGAGAACACAAAGAAAAGCTTATGCAAGAAAGTGTTGTTAACATTGAGAAAAGGCATAAAGAAATGTTTGCCTCATGGTTTAGGCATCGGGTAAGTGATAAGTCCATATGTATATGGCATTGATATTTCTTTTACATTTTTATTTGTTATGAAATGTATTCTAGATTTTCACTCCATTCAAATATTTGTTGTTGTAGATTATACAATCATATAATTCTAAAGAACCACAAGCAAGTGAAGCCTTGTACTCATTAGCATGTGGACCTCACATTTGTGCTAAGAAGTATTCAAGGTGCATTGTTAATGCAATTAGATTTCACACGGAAGATCGCGATAGTCACTTGAGAAGCGAAAATAGTGGAATTCTTGTTGAAGGATTTCACAAGGATGAGGTTATGGACTTTTATGGGGTTCTTTTCGAAATCATAGAGATTGATTATGTGCTAGGGAGAAGGGTTCTTTTGTTCAAATGCAAGTGGTTTAATTTAGGTGATAGAAAAACATACATGAAAATGGATGGAAAAACCAGAAGCATTAATATTAATAGTAGTTGGTATGAAAATGATCCTTTTATCCTCGCATGTCAAGCAAAGCAAGTTTTTTATGTTAATGACATGTTACAAGGAAAAAATTGGCAAATTGTGCAAAAGTTCTAGCATAGACAGTTTTATGATGTCCAAGAGGTGCAAGATGATGACAATGAAGTACCAAACTCCCAAGATGTTAATAATGAGGTATATCAAGAGATCGAGTCTTCTGAAAATGATATCATTACTAACTTTGAAGAGTTATATAATACACCATTGCATAGAGAAGATATAGATGTTGATATAGTTGATGCAAGTGAAGTGCATGCCAATGTGAATGTTATTAGTAATAAGGAGCTAAGTGAAGAAGATGACACATTAGCAGAATATTGTAGCGATGAAGAGGAAGTATATGTCGTTAGTGATGATGACGATGATGATGATTTGTAGTTGTTATTTATGAACCTATATAAATAAATGTTAATGATTACTTCATGTAGGTATCATGCCACTTGGAAGAACTCGTTCTCAAGTTTTGGCTTCTCAAGGTATTCGGTTATCCAATGAAGTTGCACCAACAACAACTCAGCAAACTGATTTGCAATCAGGTGTACCTACACATGTCCCACAAAATGTAACAATTCAATTATCAGCTACAGAAGCTAGCAGCTCAGGTAAGTTTAGTTGTTTTGAAGTAATGCACTTCAAATATCATATTTATTTGTATATACATCTTTAAATAGTTCTTCTGGAAAAATGATAATTCTAGCTATCTTATATTAATGAAATATGTTGAATAAGTAATTAAATCTTGAAAATTAAAACAACCATAGAAATTTGCTTCCTCTTACTATCTCTTGTAGTTAAAATTATATCTAATTAGCTATAGATTATAAAAATTAATCACATCATTTTCAATGTTATATCATCACTTTGTTTCTCTTCCTTCTTCTGTCTCAGTTTTAATATTTTTGTTAATATTGGTTAATATTATCTTAAAGAAAGAAAAATATATATTTTTAAAAATTTTCAAGGTCTATTAATGCTGGAATATTTATATTAGATATGTTTCCTTTTTGTGTTTTATCTTCTTTTACGTGTTATTTTGAAACCAAATGCACTTTGTCCCAAAATTGTTTAATCTAAAATATTTGATGTTTTGAGGCAATTTCTTCATTTACGATATTAATTGAAGTTGTAATGCTTCAATTTCAAGCTAACTCGCCCATATGATTCTTTTACCTTGAATCCTATTGGGCACATGGTTGGAGTACATTCAAAGTTTTATTAGAAAAGAGTTTGATTTGAATACATGTAGCTAATTTTTTTTAAATCAAAATGTATTACACTTGATTATTTTGATTAGTTGACATATTCGTGCATAAAAGACTATTTGTGTTAAATTCCTTTGCTTTGAAATTTTCAATCACTATTCTTAGAAGCTATAGCAAATAAATTCTTCATTTTTTTCTTCGCTTCTTGTGATTTTGTTGTACACCCATATTGCTTAGTGCATGTATG
Source organism: Balakata baccata (assembly GCA_949630135.1). Taxonomy (NCBI): domain Eukaryota; kingdom Viridiplantae; phylum Streptophyta; class Magnoliopsida; order Malpighiales; family Euphorbiaceae; genus Balakata; species Balakata baccata. The sequence continues at coordinate 8,068 of CATIWF010096605.1, forward strand.
TATGTGTATGTATTCAGATTTAGGAATCAATTTTGATGAATTGGTGTAAAGGGAGCTGCACCATTTTGACAGAATACTAATATCATTAGGAAGCAATTAACTAGGGCTATTGAATTGGCCTGAGGATGAGAGGATCTCTTGATAAGAGCCAATGCTTTGATTCTTGAACATAATTTAGTAGTAGCTGTGGGTCAATGCTCAATGCATCCTTGGTCAATGAACTATTTTGGAATAACAAGCTACATGAATATTTCAATTTTGGAAATTATTGCTTGGTCCAAAGGAAGTTTGATAAAAACAAATAAATGAATCATGACTTTTTTGAGTAATAGCAATTAGCAAGCCGTTTGGAATGAATGAAGAAGACAATCTAATCCTATAACCTAAAAAACATAGCAGCTAATGAAAATAGTTTTTTTATACCATATTTCTCTTTTTTTTATATATACCATATTTCTTTCTTATTGAATTTTCATGCATTGGGAGTTGGCTGGATTATAATTTTGGAATGAAATGAAGTGATGAAAAGGAGAAATAGTTGGGAATATGTGTACTTGGATTGAAAATAGGTTTTTAATACCATAGAAATTTTCTTCCTCTTGCTATCTCTTGTAGTTAAAATTATAGTCTAATTAACTATATATTATAGAAATTAATCACATCATTTTCAATGTCATATCATCACTTTGTTTCTCTTCCTTCTACTATCACAGTTTTAATATTTTTGTTAATATGGTTAATATTATCTTAAAGAAAGAAAAAATATTTTTTTAAAATTTTTTTTAACAATCGCACATTATATTATTAAAGTAGACGCATTATTGGCTACCTCATTTAATCTCTCATAGCCTTTTCCATAATTCAGCTTCTAGAAATATTTTCATTTGCTCGTTACCATGTGTCTTGTTTCTTTAAATATTTTTGGATTATTTTTTCTCAGGTTGTCCTAATTCTCAAATTGCTTTCCCTTTTTAATGAAAATACACTACCTACTATTCTTATTTATTTATCTCAAAATAGCTGTTCTACTTATGCTATGTTCTTTTGGAAAAATGATAATTCTAGCTATCTTATAATTTTGTATAGCTTCCACTTCAACTAAATGGGGTAGAGGTAAGACCCGCGGTAAAGGGTTGCATAAAATAAATGTAGCTTCTAAAAGCAAACTGGTTATAAATGTTGATCCTGAACAAGGTCGGCCATTGAACAAAGTGGAGTTTGCTAAGCTTTCAAATGAAGTTGGAATTAAAGCTCGAGAGATGATGAGGTGTCCTACAAGCTGCAAAAAATTTACTGATAATGATGACTACAATCCGGCATATGCATTCCTAAATGTGAGTACAAATTGTTGCTTAATCATTGGATTTCTTATGGTGTTTCTCTTACAAATATATTATGGTGCTATTCATTTGATAATTAGTTTATAACCAAGTTCATAAACTTGATATAGATGAATCTGAATGTTTGCAACTTGGAAGAAGATGCAAGGGTGAAAAGAACTGTGTCTGGATTGATGAAGACTAGAGTGAGAGATCATAGGTATGATTTGCATATGATTTTTAAAAAAATTCAATGTTTTGAGGATGCCATAAACTCACCACCAACTGGAGTCAATGAGGACGATTGGAAAGACTTGTGCGCTTATTGGTCTACACCAAAATTCCAGGTATAATTAAGTTGTATGAACTTGTTTTGTTAATAAGTATATAATTTTATTGTACAATTCTAAAACTGAATCTTGTTTTGTTAATAAGTCTGTTGTGAATTTTATGGATAGACTCTCATTTAATACTTCAATGACTCTTTGAGCATGATTTTATGTAGTGATGGTAAGTTTATTTAACTATTCATTTGTCTAGGAGATTGAATTTAATTAAATTTTAGTAGGTTCAGTTTCATTATATTTTATGTTAATTAAATGTTATATGGTTTTTTTGTAACTTAGTGGAATAAAGCTGCTGGCCTTAGCTAGTTGGTTTGGATTTTTGCTTGAATTAATTACTGATTAGTTGTTTTATTTTAATCTTTTTATAAAGTCTATTAGTAATTTTTATGCTCTTTTTATGTTCTTACTAGTGGCATCTTGTTCTTTTTTTTTCGTAAAATAAAAAAGATAGTGGCATTTTGTTCTTGATCTGCATTTAAATGTTGCAAACCTGTGTTTCTGTTTGTTGATTTCAAAAAATCAGAGTTTTGATTATGTTGAATTAGAGTTTATATAGGGTAATGTGTACTGCTATAGTCTCCATGGCTTTGGTTGTTGATACCTGATCAGTAGTTTACATTATCTCGGAAAATTTTGCTAGGTTAGTGTGATGTTGATGGACTTTTATTCTTCAAATAAATAAATAATCTGCATGTTAAGCAGTAGTTTTCTTTTTTGAACTTTTCAAGATTGAGGTATAAGTAAACAAGGTCTCCTTGTTGTGATTAAATTGATAGCTTTGTTAATAGCTAGTTGATAGCTAGGTTTTGAGTGCAAGCTTGAAGTGGTTGATCATCAAATCGAACCATTAGTCATCTGTAGTTTCTCAAACTATAAGTGGTCCTAGTACTTTATGTTTGGTCATGGAACTTTCTTAGCTTCCTATTTCTTTCGATTTAGCATTGAGATTCTGAATTTTTTATACCACCTTCAACGTTTTAGTAATGATACTAAGATGTACAGAATGCTGCTGATCTTATATTGTTCATGCATCTTGCATACACATATAAATGTAGTATTTGACATACTTATAGTGTTTTGTATAGATTGCTATTGATATTAATGTAGTATCATCTCATTCTGCTAATTCTTATTAATGTCTCTTTGTAGGAAAGAAGTGATAAGGCAAAAAGAAGTATCATCTCATTCCACTAATTCTTATAAATATGTCTCTTTGTAGGAAAGAAGTGATAAGGCAAAAAGAAGTAGATCAATGATGAAAACTCCTTATAATCAAGGGTCAAAGCCATTTGTTGTAATTCGACATGAATATTAGTCCTACTACCTTTTCATTTAGTTTTATAAGAAAATAATTCCTACGTTACATATTTATCTATAGAGTCAAAAGGAACAAAATGGGGAGGAATGTGATAGAATCACATTAAACAAAATTACACATTACAAAGAGGGCAAAAGGTGGACTTCCTCGAATGCTGAGGCAAAATTTGTAAGCTTTTATATATTTTATGTTTGTTTCTATTGTAAAGCTTGTGTCATTTTGCTTGTGCAATTGATGAATTATTTAAATTTCAATATTTAGAAAGCAATGGAAGAGATGTTGGCTAAGTCAAATGAAGAGGGCAATCCTAAGAGTACTGATGAGATATGTGATGCTGTACTTGGGACTAGATCAGGCTACATCAAAGGTTTAGGATATGGTCCAAAGCCTAAAAGAGCAACGAATTCATATGTCAGCCCATTGCTTCAAAAGCTTCAAGAAGAAAATGCTAAATTAAAAGACCAACTGTAAGTGGAGGCAAATGAGAACAAAAAGGCGAGAGCTTTGTTGGCCAAACATGAAGTCCTATTTCGTAAAATATTTTGGGATGAATATGATGGGGAAACTGATGACCTTGAGAGGTAAAATATGGTATCTTTCTTTCAATTCTCTATTTCATGTATGATGCATTTTTCTAGCAATAAGATAATTGATCAAAATGTAGTGGAGCATTTGGACATATGGAAGCAAATGCATAAATATTTACTTGTCACTTTTTTGAATAGGTTAGTTTAATTTACTTCGAATATTTTGTAGTTTTTAAGTGAAATTGTGTTGGTGCTCTATGGATCATAGTCTGGTGGAAATTAGTTGGCATGTGAATTTGGACGAACTTGCAGTCAATAATATAGATTATTCAACTTTAATTTAACTTAGTTGTTTGTTTTTATTCTTATGTACCATGTTTTGGAAGATCTCTACCTAGAATGATTGAAGTAAATGAAAGATATTTATTTTTTGCATTTTTTTTTATTGTATTTTTAGAGATCTAAAACTTTGTAAATCTATTATGAATATTTTTGTTAGTAGCAATCTATGTACTTTTTATAGACAAAATTTGAACAAAATTCAGCTAATTATATATTAATTAGAATATAATTTTTATGTGTTGTCTTTATTATGATGAATATTAAATATATATTATTTCTGTATATATGAAATGAACAGTAGAAAATAAGGAAATTTTAAAAATTCAATAAATATAAAAAATAAAATTTTAAATGCAAAAAAAAAAGTAATTTGTCGCAAAAGGACTAAAATCGTTGCTAAAAATGACTTTGTAGGACAAAAATGCGTCCCCTATCCTATTCTAATCGTTGCTAAATCCATCCAATAAGCATATTTTTATGACATTGGCGACACTACAAAATGTCCCAAAAGACATACATTGGTGACAATTTGATTCATCGGCTAAATATTTTGCATTTAAAAATTGCATTATTTATAGGCGACGTTTTGAGGTTTTTGGGACATATTAGCGGCGTTGATTTCGTGATGTATGGCACAACATATTGTTTTCGTCCCAAATAACATTTAGTGACATTTTACATATGTTTTGATAAGAATTTTTTCGTCCCAGAAAACTTTATTTGTTGTAGTGAATTTAGGAGATAGTGAATGTCTAATAAGCTCTCATATTGTGAAAGATGAAGTGAGGAGAGCACAATTTTCAGTCATCATGAGATGGAGGTATGTTGCAAGATAGGTTATTTGTGCATGAAGAGAGATGATACCTTTAGTGGTGGTTGCCATGGAGAGGAATCTATCAAGGAGAAGATGTATCTTGCAAGATAGGTTATTTGTGCATGAAAAGAGAGTATCTTTAGTGGTGGTTGCTATGGAGAGGAATTTATCAAGAAAAAGATGGGTTATTTCAGTAGGCTTATTGTTAATCATGGCATAAAGGTGGAGAAGGTCTTCATGAGTGAGTTTCTCATTGCTTTTCACTTCTTGCATTGATAGTGAAAGTGATAACACGATGGAGAATGAAATGAGAAAGTGTCTTAATGTGTTTGACATTTGATTTTTTGTCAATACGAGTTTCAAGAAAAATTCTTTTCCACATATCAAAGAGAGAGAGATGCATGGCTTGAGCATTGAGAAGGCCTACCTTTTTGAAACCAAAAGCATCCGTAAGTTGGTGCTTTATCATCTCTTGTTGTTGGCTAAAGAGTCAAAATTGAACTCCATAGTAGCCGAGACGATGCTTGGGGGTCATTGATGACTTGAAGAGTGGAGAGAAATTCGGTGGTTAGTTCATTGTATCCATCTTCAAAGGGCATCACGAAATTGGTCTCCCATTTCTTTGAGGGTGCCAATAACTTCATTTTTGACACTCAACTTTTCAAGGTCATCTAGGTTTGTAACACCTTATACTTGTGGCTATCACTTATACTTGTATCATGTTATCATGTATTGTATAGAATAAGATATAGTCCTGTTTATAATGAGAGATAAATTTTTTTGAATCATATAACATTGCACTTTGTATCATTTAACAATTTAACAAAGTATAACAGCTTGACTATATACATAATATATATATCACATCATTGCGTATTCACTATATTATACGTATACAAACATGCAGTCCAAAGCATAAAAGTCATGTCCCTATACATATGTGAAATGAAAGGAGAGAGATTGGTGAGACTAGGCCGGTGACCTGTGATCCATGTCTTCTATATGGTATGCAGCTCCAAAATGAGCTAATTACTCTTCTTTGCCTGAAAGATGATGCAATTTGGTGAGTTGCAACTCAATGAGAATAATCATCAAAAGCTTTCTAAAGTACCAAGCCAATTACAGTTACAAGTAATAATCGTCATTCGTACACATTTTACGTGTCATTCTATTTATCAATATCACATGAATATAAATAATATTAATTCATGTAAACAATTCTTTTGCTTATGCTTATGTCATTTTCTTATTGTTGTGACCAGGCTAAACAGACACTGTTCCGGGTTTCCATGTGAACATTTGCATTTGCTAGCTAGTTTGATCATTTGTAATATTTGCACATTTGTTAGGCTGTAAGCCTTTTTTTTTGCTTTTGAATATTTGTTTGGGCCATAGGCCTCTTCATTTGCTTTTCAATGCTATTTAGCTAGTCACAACACCTTTTTAGTCCATATGCATATGTATTTGCAACAAACATTATATATTTTAGTCAACTTTTGCCTTATATAAAGAAAACCTATTCATGTAATCCGAACATGTACTTTACATTCAATACAGTCTCTTTAACCATATCATAGCAATTATGTAATTCAAATAAAGTAAATCAAGTCATATTACACGTAGCACGTAATAATCACATTACACGTACCAAAGAAATCGTTTGATAATTAAACTCACATTTTCTTTTGGTACTAAGCCTCTAACTTACTGTCTTTCACTTCCTTGAGGCTCTCCAATATGCTGTGGACCTAATTGAATGTATACTTGGTTAATTGGTAGCTAAATAAACTTAGTGAAATTTAAACAAATTGAAATATGCATTTTAAGCACCACTAACTAAGATTTGGTCTATTATGTGTTCATTAGCTTATAACTTTTTCTATACTAGTTCAATTTGTATGATTCTTATTTCTAATTAAAGCTAACATGTAGGTATACAACACTAAATTTCATGACAATTGGACCCTTGTGAAATATTTTATGCAATTTATAAACATGTTTTGTTATCTGCCCTGTTTTTGACATTAGATAGTTTTGAGCCACCAACTTTTCTTCTTCATATCTTACAACGTGTAAGTCATATTTTAATGCAACTTTGTATACACATATATATTCAAAATGGAACATTTTTCATGTTTAAAACTTTCATCCATTCTGCTTCTAAAGTCCTCATATGGTAGGGTAATTTCGACTGGTTAGAAACAGGGTTGACATCCGGACCAGTCTAACTTGTGAAAGCCATAACTCACAACATACATAACATATTGAGGTAAAATTTGTTCCAAACTTTGGCTAAGACATGTACCTATAACTGTCATGTTTTGACCATTTACAGATTATGTCTATAAGGAGCTCAAAATTGGCAAACCACTGACTGGACCTTCCTAGGATACTAAGCAAGCAGCTCAAATATGGAACAGGCATGACTCTCTTGCCTATAACTCAACATTCGCCCATAATCTCATCCTGAAATTTGGTATCAACTAGATAACACATATATCTACAACTTTCATGTTTTGAGTTTCATCAATTACCGATTCTATCATATAGAAATAGAATTAAAACTGTAGATGATTCAGCTAGGTTCCTCATGTTAGAGATGTGCCCAAAAGGCAATCGCCTTAAGCACTTAGTGTACACATTCATAAAGGCACTCTTTCATTATATTAGTATTCATTTGTATATGAATTGATATAGATCTTAAACTGATTAATGAAAGTCCATGATATGAAACATAGCATGAAGGAAATCATGATGGGATTATGATAATGAGATTCCTATCATGTGTAATTATGTTTGTATCTAAATTATCCCTAGTCATAGGAT
>CATIWF010096610.1:0-13622 GCA_949630135.1 Balakata baccata
TACTATTCATGTAACTCCACTTTCTCCTCTCATCAATTTGGATTTACTTTTCTGATTTTCTTTGGGATCTAAAAGACCCCAAAAGACAGAAAATAGACAAGGAAAAATTTTTGGGAGAAGAAAAATTTTTGGAGACAACAAGAAAATTAAAGAGTTTAATTTTCTTCTCATATGAACATACATCATTACTAACACTTTGAGGAATGTTCAAGCCATCTCCCCAGTGGTTTCATTCTCTCATCTTCGCGTGGATATTGTTAGAGACAATCCTAGATTGGATTGTTGTGGTTTGCTACAACCCAACAAGGTGAGAAGTTGAAGAAAAATCAAGAAATTATAAAGGTATAAATTCAGAATTTTCTTTGATTAAATTAGTTTTAATTGGCACATGAAAATCCTTTGATTCGGGTTTTGAAAATTTTTATTTTCTGCTGCGTTATATGTATGTGATACATGATCAAAACCCTTCAGACTAGACTTAGCCTCCTCTTGCTTCTGGAGGCAGTGATGGAGCCAGGCCATTAGAGTTAGGGGACAAACTTATTTTTCTAGGAAAGACCCTTGAATTAGGGGGGCAAACATATTTTTTTAGGGGGGGAGGGGGGAGGGCGCAAATATTAAAAATGATATAAATTTGTATAACATTATATGCATTTTAAAAAATTAAAGGGGTACCCTTAATTGTATATGGCTCCGCCACTGCCTAGCAGTGGACTATGCTCTCCTCATTTAAAATCGACCGCATTTGATGTTGCACGATCTGTATAACTCATGTCTTAAAAGGATTAGGGATGTTATAAGCTTAGGACCTAGCTATAGAGTTGTAGGATGAGGCAAGGCTAAAGAAAGTCGGTGCCTTAGCACCCATGCCATATGCTCTACACCTCTTCCCTATGCCTATAGCTAGGGGAATAACTCAGTGGCGTCTGACTCAACTAGCTCTATAGATCCCTCAACTAGCTGAGAAACGGACTCTAAAAGTGAATGGTAGTGATCAAGTAGTTATGAAACAATACATCTCAAAAATAAGATCATTTGAGGACAACAGGGGAAACACATATAGTTGAGTTGCAATTTTTGAGTCTTACAGCAACATCCTGAGATCGCTTATCGATGTACTGTCGGCCATCAGGTGTCTTGCTAATGTGTATGGCCTGAAACAACTCTACAGGGTCGCGCTCCCTACCTAACTCACGCTCTTGAAATAAAAATAAATTGTAGTACATATAACAGTTAACATGCTAATATATATACATATTAGAATTTAAATCGAAAAAGTTATAGTTAAAAGTTGGATTATCATCTTCTTAACTCGCTCAACCATGTAAATCGGCCCCCTTGTATGGAGTGACTTACCTAATCCCTTACCCCTAGTCTCACTGCACCAATTTCTGGAGGCAGTAGAACTCTTCCTCTTAAAATGATAAATGGATCAATGAGCCATTCAGTTATTCCTAACATCCTTTCTAACTATATTTAGTCTCTGACCCTTCTGCCTCCACTTGTATAATTTGTCTTCATATTGCATGCTAGTTTGGGTGTACCATCTCTTATAAATCACTTGATCTGATGAGGATCCCAATACCACACTTTCTACAATTTTTAAAAAGAAAAAGAACTTGGTTAAATTCTTAATGAAAATCTGGCATAGTTTCAACTATAAAATGAAGTTCCAGATCATATAAGAGGTCTCTAAAACACTTTGCTCATAAATAACTTCACAATACACTAAATATTTTTTTCTATATCTTAATACCCTACTTATAAGACCTTACAGTAGACATAGATATATATGTTCAATTACATAAGATAAATAGTTAAGATTTGTAAAACTTTGAACTCCTCCCAATAGAAAGCAATAACATCATTAGGCACACTCATCCAATCATGTCCATTCTTATGAAAATTAGGCAGAAAACTCTTACTTATGGTTGATGAAGCACTGTGTGACTAAATAAATTGGTCGCTACAATAAAGAAAAGAAACCATACAATATATTAAGAATAACGACTGAAATAAATACAATGAAACTAAAATCCTAACATGCTATAACAATTTGATGAAATGTACATCTCTAGATTGTAATATAGGTAATGTGGACCATAAACTGTAGTGGAATTGATAGGTGGTACTGATGATCCAGTTTAGGCATATGAAGAAATAGTCGGGCTCTTAACAAGTGAACCAGGTGATGCCTATGTTAGTAGTGGTCGTGATCTATAGCCTTTCGGTACTACTGGCAGTTTGCCTCCAGAACACCGACCTCGCAATGAACTATCTCCACTCTCACATGTGGATCCTCTAGCCATCTATAAAAGCTTTCACATTGAAATACAACACAATTATATATACCATTGTTATGCAATAGTTCTATATAGTTTAGTAAACTACATATTAACAAAATAGTAACAAATATTTTTCAATGCAACAGTTCAATATATTTCAAACTAATTCAACTAAGTACAAACAAGTATATCCAATTGCTTTTCATAATACCAACTAATCACTATCAATGTCATCTAGTTCCAATTCATCCTCATAATTGTCATCATCAGCATCGTCTGATTCTATTTCTTCTTCTTACTCTTCTTCTTGATCATTATCATCTACTAGTTCTATATACCTACCATTTGGATTGATTAAATTATCAAATTCACTATCACCTTCCACTGCTATATAATGATCTTTAATGTCATTTCTTAAAAAATTGGTGCTATACGAGCAATTGCATTAGATGTTGTTGTATCTATTATCAGTGGTGTGTATATCTTAGTGCATTCACTTTTTTTTATATATTAAATATTATACCATAATGGACATGTGTATAGTTCACATTCATAATAAATAAAATATTCAAGTTGTTGATTAAATTATGAATGTAGTAGTTACATTATGTTATAAAATATACAACTCATTGATTATCCACAGAGAATTTATTATCAAGTTGTTGATAATAATGAAATAAATATTTCTGATAAAAGATAATATTAAAAATATTCATAACCGGAAAAGGATAGTGAATTAGACATTTATTAAGCCTCTATGTTATCACATAGTTTATTTTGAGGAGGAATATCATTTTCTATGATATAGTGATATTTAAATAAACTAGTGGGTTCTTAAAAAGTTAAGAGCACCGAACAATGATGCTTGATAAAAACTGCACAGGTAGTGTTTAATGTCAACAGTTATTATCTTAGTCATAATATATGAGTCTTTTATAACTCCAAGTCCTTTGACTTTAGGTGTCAAGACTCTCATTTCATAGGTGGTTGTGGAGGTGCTCTTACCTTATACTAGGCTATCCACACTTGATAATCCAGTATGTAGTGAGACAATTAGTCATATAGTGAGACATGAGATTGCCAATAGTAGAACTCGTTACCCTGCAATACCAGGGCAAGATCATAATAAAGTTGATATTTTGGTTTTGATAAAATAAATTTATGGCTAGAAGAAATATGACTTATTCGATGTAAGATTGATATTATTAGTTAGACTAATAATGATAAGTCTTATTTTAATTAGCATGCAAATTATCACTCATTAGTATATTGACCAATAGAGTTTGACATGCTATGATCTTAATCAATATCGGATTATAACGAGAAGACTTAATAATATGATATAGAGGTCAAATTAATATTCGAAATTTTATCGTTAATTAAAAGGAGAATTCTGGAAAGATGTTTAATGTGTCCGATATAATATTAAGGAGTTAATATTATATTTTCATTCCGATAAAATTATTGACCTTATAAGTCACACCCAAATTAAATTATTTAGCTAGTCAATATTTATGATGTGGAGATTAATTTAATTGAGAACTAAATTAGAAATAATCACTTATATTATTTGAGTTAAAATTAATATTAATTAGTTTTAACTATTTCTCCTGTATAATTTTAATTAAATTATCATAATTTAATTAAATTGTTAATTAAATTATTCTTCTTTTTCTTTATAAACCCTAAACTCCAAATGAAAAGAAATTTCAAAATTAAATTTAAAAAAAAGAAACAAACTAAAAAGAAAGAGAAATCGATATTACTGACCTTAGAGAGAGATAGAGACCCGCGCTACCCTTCTTCTTCATTAGTTTCCGGTTACTTCCTCTATGTTTTCTTCTTCCTCCTCTACATTTCTAGTAACACTTACTTAAAAAAAAAAAAAAACAAAAATGTAAGAGAACAAAAAAGGAGAGGGGATTCAAGAGAGAGAGAGGGTGGGAAGGACAGGTATCTCTCAAATGAGGCAAGGGTTGTAAGGAATTAGGGGAAGAAGAAAGAGGGGGAGGAATGGAACATTGTTGTTTTTTTAAAGGTTTAGCAACATATTTGAAACAGAAATATTCGTGGCTAAATGTATCTAATTAAAACGCTGCATTTCAATTGCGATAACCTGATCCATCACTAACTGGCAATAGAAATCAACAAATTGTCACCGCAATTAGCGACAGATTATTTATCCATTGCCTTTTTATTGCTAAAATTCGCTCTTTTTTATGGTGTCATATATAGCAACGAATTTATCGAGCGAATTAATCCATCATTGTTATCTGTTGCTGATCGCTTGTTGTCCCGTCGCTATTTGGAATTGTATATGATACATACATCTCCAATTCCTCACATATCTATTGCTATTAGCAAATGGATTTGGTCCGTCGCTATTTTTCAATCACTATTTTGACATTTTCTTGTAGTGCAGTTAAGGGTTTTGTCTACCAAAGCTCCTTGACTTGCAAAATCAATTAAGTTCATATCAGCTTGTGTCAAATCCTTGTGAAATATTAAATTAATAAACTATTAGAAATTTGACAGTGAGGAGAGCTTACATAGCTAATTAAATCATTCCCAATATTCATAAAGAGTTTCTCCACTAAACTGACAAATTCTTCAAATCTATTTTCTAATTACTGTGGTTTTAAAGGCAGAAAAAACCTTTCAAGAAATTATTTTTGTATTTCCTCTCATGTTGTAATTGATCCCAAATGAAGCTAATACAACCGATCTTTTGCTCTTTCGCTCAAGAAAAATGGAAAGGCTCTTAATTTAATTTGTTTCTTCATTACTCCTTGTTTCATGCTAGAACATACCGCATGGAACACCTTGAGATGTTTGTAAGGATCTTCGCCTGCAAGACCACAAAAAGTAGGTAGTAAGTAAATCAAACCAAATTTTAATTCGAAACTTACCTCAAGATTTGGAGGCTTAATGCACAAGGGCTGTTGGCACACAGTCGGATTTTCCATCCTCCCTAATTTTTCTCAACACCAGTCATAATTTCTTCTTTTAAATTAGAATATGGTTTGAATTAGATGAATAAGAGACTAATTTTTGTTTGGTTTCTTTCCTCAATCTACAAGTTGTTTTCTCAATTTTAAAATAAAAAATTAGCTCACCTATATGAGAAAATTGTGGATAGACACAAAACTTCATATTTAAATAATTGTTATCAATCCTTAGTAACAATGCCAAAATTTAATGGCTATCAAAACTAATAAAAAATAAATTCATATTCTTTCAAAAATAAATTCATAAGTGGTGAGAGCAAGGTCAAATTCATAGGAATTGGTAACTAATTAAATATGAATTCTTAAGAAAACAAAGAAATAAAAGTTGGGAGATTTTAGATTTGACGAAAATAAAATGCAGAATAATAGAATTAAAATCAATTAAGAGAGATTCCATCAAATGTATATCTTAGAATTGGTTTAAATACATTGATTATTGAATAAAAAAATGATTTTCTAAATTAAATAAATTGGTTATGAATATTAACAAATTCTAATATTATGTCTTTCCTTATAATTTAAATTAGAAAGCTATGCACTTAAACCTTAGTTAGCAATTAACCTTAAACAAGTTCTTAAGATTTAGATCATAAATAACATTATAAATTAGAAAGCCACCAAATTATATTCAATAACACACGAGTTCGTTTATTTAAAATATATTAAATTACTCTACAACAACTTATTTTCATTGAGAGTATTGATTTGCCACTCTACTGAATCAAATAAATATTTACAAATTTATAGATCCAAATAGCTAGAATTTGGTTATCAAGTGATTAAACTAAATAAAAACAGAAAATATCTAAATACTTAAAATGGAAAATAGTTGAAGAATAAATTTTTATAGTTATTTAAAGCGAATCTTTCAACGATGACTAGAACAATGAAATTTAGCCACACATAGCGGGAAATAAAAGAAAAAATGTAGAAAAATAAAAATGAGAAACTAGAAATGATTTTCCTTTCAATTCAACAACTATTTATAGGGGAAAAGTCCTAAACTAACTAAAATTTTAAAATAACTAAAATAGAATTAAATCTACTAATCAAACAATAACTTAAAATAAGATTATATTGATATGGAAAAATAAATAAGGAAATATTTCTAAGAAAATAGAAATTAATATGGATAATTCATCTCTTTTTATTTCCCCCTTCAAACGTGAGTACATTGAAACTCTTTTGGCTTTCATAAAATGTAGAAGTCTGGACGATCACGATTTTTACTTTGATATATAAAGTATCTTGTTAAATTTTGAAATAAATTATATGTTGTGATTAACAACTTTTTTTTTTTCATGCATATGAAGAAAATACTTTATCTAAATTTCAATTTAGTTTTCATATACAAATATTTATAGCTAACTAGAGATGGCAATGGAGAAGATACCCAAACTTGAATATGAATATTTATTCCTTTACCTAAGCCAATTTCAAATATTTTAAAATTATAATATTAATACTCGTGTCCATCCCAAACTCATTTAATATTGTCTGATTAATATTCAAACCTACTTCATTACCCACTTATTATTAAAAAATAAAATAAAATTCAAACTAACTAAATAATTAAAAATTAAAAAAATAAAAACAACCTACCATAAATTAGTAGAAAATCAAATAAAACAAACATAACAAAATATAAATCTAATTCAACGCATTCAAATTAAAATAATTCATCAAATTGTATAAAAATAATATTAAAATAATAAAATTAAATATTATTCATTACGGTAGCAAAATTATATTTCAAATCTCAACTTACATTACATTTGTAATTCACCAACCTATAAAAATATATAAAAACTAATTAATTATATCATTACATTTAATAAATTACAATAGTATATATATATATATATATATATATATATAGGTAACGGGTATCTGAATATCTCTACGCATACTGAACCCAATTCCAAATGAATTTAAATATTACTATATAAACGCGTCTCAAAATTCTAATTAAATTATTCATTAGCGTTTAAATGGATTCCAATAGACGCAGGTATCCGTAAAACCCGTATTGTTGCCACCCCTATAGCTAACAATAGAATGATATAAAAATAAATTTTATTGGATACTTGTGCGGAGTTTTGTTCTTATAATATATGAATAAAATTATAACAATAAGGTCTTATTGTAATTAGTTCAAAAAACAAATTTAATCTTTATATTTTATTATTATTATTATTATTATTATTATTATTATTATTATTTCTTTTTAACTTTGATGCATGGATTTATATTTTGCAATGAAATTTTTGTATTTTTCATTGGTTCCATCTCTTTTTCCATCGGGGCTGATGCGGTTGCAATGTATAATAAGCGCAACAAATTTTGATATCATATATAGCAAGCAAAGTTGCCTTAATCAATTACCTAAAAATTATATCCAAATATTTTATTTGAACAAGTAGTAATGTTAACGGAAAATTGCCAAAAATAACCTGAACTTTGAGATTATATCAAAATTAAATTGTCATTTCTATTTTCTCATTTAAATATACAAATTTTTAAAACTTTATCAATTTATGAATTCCGATGAAATTCGGCATAAAATTCTAGCGAGATTAAAACTGTTGTGTTGATTAGAAAGCTGAATCATCTTAAAAACTTTAAAACGCCATCATTTTTGTCTTTTCTAAAATTTTAAAATCTAAATCCCTTGAGCGAAACTCTACTAATAATAAAATTTTTATTTTTCCGTACTTTGCTGAGCTGACAACTTCCAAAGCACGACAACTATATGTATTATTTTTCAAATTTAAAGAGATTTAGATTTTAAAATTTTGGGAAAAACAAAAACGATAATGTTTTAAAGTTTCTAACATGACTCAGTTTTCTAGTCAGCTTCTTAATCAGTACAACTTTTTTAGTCTCATCGGAATTTTATGTCATATTAACAGAGTTTTGTTAAAATTTATAAATTAATAAAGTTTTAAAAGTTTGTATATTTAAAAAAAAAATAGAAAATACTATTTAATTTTGATATAATCTTAAAAGTTTAAATTATTTTTGGTAATTATTCCTAATATTAAATTTGTTGGTAACAGCTCTAGGTTGCTGTTAGCATTTTGTGAAATGTTAAATTATATAAAGGACTCCCTAAATAAATCCTATGGCGAGAGGCTAAGTTTTTTTCTCCGTTCTTCGTGAGAGGCTTTTATGTGTTTGTTCTTTCTTCTTTTAGTTCTCACAATGGAGAACAGGCTGTCTTAATCTTTGAGCATGGACGAGGAAGAGGAACTCGAATTGCTGGAAGAGGATGTGGAAAGCCAGGAAGGTTTCAATGATCTGTGTTGGTCGCTTCCTAACCGACAGAACCAAGCAGTTTAATATCATGAAGCATCGTATGGCTAGCTTTTGGAGGCCAAGGAAAGGATTGACAGTCCGAGAGCTATCACAACTGTTGTTTATGTTTCAATTCTATCATTTCCTCGATATTAAAAGAGTTCTTGAGGATGGTACTTACACATTTGACAACATGAAATAATTATGCACATATTATGCACATATTGCATAAAAGTTGTGATTAAATATGAAATTTTATTTGTGTTGTATTTAAAATAGAAATGTGGCATGTATATAGATATATAAGATTTTTATTATATGAAACACCATTAAACTAGTAGTTTAATGCGAGTGAATTTCTTGCTCAAGTAAAAAAAAAAAAAATTGGAAATCTAAAGTAGCTGTCAAAAAAAGGAGGAAATCCAGTTAATAGCGGCTTAAAGTTTCAAATTATTATACTACAAAATTTAAAGATCAACAATTTAATATACTATATTGTAACCCATATGCATCAATAAATATTATACACAACATTACATTTATTAAGGCCTGTAAAATTTTTCTCCAAAAAGCACTTACCTAGGCAACTTCAAACCTTCTCATTTCTTCACTTTTTGGTAGCCTTTTTCTTCCCTTTGTCTACCCCTTAATGAACACTCCCTTACCCACTTGTTTGGTCTTAACAAAATAAGCAAAATTTCTTTCAATGCTCACACTTATAACTAATGTTTATGCGAGACTTATATCTACTATTCTAAATGTTTTTCCACCTCTTTCAATATTTTTAATTCTTCATTTTTTTACCTTATTTAAGTGCATTATAACCATTAGTCATTCACCTCTCTAATCACAATCAAAACAGCTCCACTAACTAAATGATCTCTTTCTTTACGTTCATCATCTTCTTATCACTAATCCACCATTAATCACTTTTAATCATTTTTCCCTTAATTCCTCTTCATTAGGCAGCCCAAACACCTCCTCATAGGTCTTATACTTTTAGTTTTCAAGCCATAAAATTATCATTTACAACAACCTAGGCTCAACTCCATCATTTCCTCAACATACAAACACTTCTCAATACAAGTCACACAACATCAACACAAAACATAATATAATAATTCCAATCACAACAATCCGCTACAAGGGTCTCAAATAGGTGGAAAAAGGTTGAATTTAAGAATAATAAACTTACCTTAATGGATCTCTAGCTTGGCCAAAATTCCCTTAAATTTTCCTTCCTTTATCTCTTATCTCCTTTCTTCCACTTTAACTCTCTTTTTATGGTTGAACTTCTTTAATTATTTGGTTTCTCTCTAACTAAACCTTTTTTTTTTCACTCTTTAAGGAGCTTAAAAAGACAAAAATGGAGGGTTAGAGGATGGAGTGTGGCTAGCCATAGAGGGGAGAAAATGAAGAAGAAGATGACTTAGGTGGATAAGTGTTTGAAACTCACTAAAATTGACTTCTATACTAAGGCTTGAATGTGTGGATCCCACTAATTAGTTTATCTCTTTTCTTATTGGTCTGTTAGCTTAATTAATCTTATTAAATTTAA
This sequence comes from Balakata baccata, assembly GCA_949630135.1. Lineage (NCBI taxonomy): Eukaryota > Viridiplantae > Streptophyta > Magnoliopsida > Malpighiales > Euphorbiaceae > Balakata > Balakata baccata. Next base: position 10,149 of record CATIWF010096610.1, read on the forward strand.
ATTATAAGAAATTCCATGTCCACCACAAATTTTTCTAATTCTTGCAAATTTTTTCCAGCAAATTCAATAATACTGATTTTGTCCATAGGAAAATTTTATTTTTTTCCAATTCTTCTGCCAAACTATTTAATTTCCTAATAATAATACTCCTACTTATTTTCGCTTATAATATGTCATTTTTCCATGGGTCTGAATTTAGACTCCGATCAAACTAGCGCGCTCGATTAAGGCCACCGCGACTGGGCCTAAATTGCCAGACATTATAACTCTCTCCCTCTTAAAAGAATTTCATCCTCGAAATATACCTGATTGGCTAGGGTCGAATAACTAGGGATACTGAGTCTTCATCAATTCCTTGCTTTCTAGTGGCTTCTTCCACTGTGTGATTGCGCCAAAGAATCTTAACCAAATGCACCTCTTTGTTTCGTAGTTCTTTGACTTCCCTGGCTAGAATTGTCACAAGCTTTTCTTCATAGGTTAAATCTTGTTGCACCTCTGTGGATTCTATAGGTATTACATGTGTCGATCCGACTTGTATCTTCTCAATATTGAAATATGAAATACATTATAGATCTTGTCTAACTCTGGAGGTAAAATCAACCTATACGCCACTTAGCCCATGCATTCAAGAATTTCGTATGTTCTAATAAATCTAGGGCTCAACTTTCCTTTTTTGCCAAACTATAGTACTTTTTTCCAAGGTGAGATTTTTAAAAATATTTTATCTCCGACAACATATTCTATATCTTTTCGTTTCAAATCAGCATAAGATTTATGCTAGTTAGATGTATCCTTCAACCGATCTTTAATTAATCTCACCTTTTCCTTCGTCTGCTGCACTAATTCTGGACCTACCAACTTCATCTTACCAAGTTCTATCTAATATGAAGGCATCCTACATCTCCTTTCATAAAAAGTTTCATATGGTACCATGCCAAAACTAGCTTGATACCTATTGTTGTAGGCAAATTCTATCAGTGGCAAATGTTTATCCAGCTACCCTTCAATGTCAATTACATAGCTTCTATGCATATCTTCCAATAATTGAATGACTCGTTCTGACTGTCCATCCGTTTGTGGGTGAAAAGTTGTGATAAATGTGAGTCGAGTTCCCAATATCTGTTGTAAACTTTTCCAAAATTGTGATGTGAACCGTGGATCTCAATCAGAAATAATGGATTCTAGCACTCCATGCAATCAAACTATCTCATTAACATATATTTTTGCTAGTCGACTTAGTGGATAATCCATTCGGACTGGCAAAAAGTGACCCGATTTGGTAAGTCTATCAATAATTACCCATGTTGCGTCACGTTTTCTCTATGTTAAAGGCAATACAAATACGAAATCCATTGTGACCCTTTCCCATTTCCATTCTGGTATAGCAATAGGTTGTAACAAACCAGATGGTATTTGATGTTCTGCTTTCACTTGTTGGCATGTCAAGCATCTTGAAGTGTACTCAACAATATCCTTCTTCATTCTTGGCCACCAATAGTGAGTCTTTAAATTTTGATACATTTTATTGCTTCCAGGGTGCATAGTATAAACTGTGTTGCGTGCTTCTTTCATAATGGTCTGCTTCAATTCACTGACATCTGGCACATATAATCTTTTTTTTTATATCTTGTACACCTATCTTGTTCAATTACATATTTAGGTCTCTCTCCCTTTTTCACAGAATCAACCATAGCCATCAACTTTTGGTCTTGCCTTTGAACTTGTCTCACTTGTTGTCTCAAAGTTGGTGAAACTCGTAATTCTACGAGAGTCTTTTTGCTTAGCGCATCCGCCATAACATTTGCTTTGCTTAGTTAGTAATCAATAATGCAATTATAATATTTAATCAACTCTAACCAACGCCTTTTCCTTAAATTCAATTCCTTCTATATAGGCAGATATTTGAGACTTTTGTGATCCATATAAATGTAGCACCTCTCGCCATATAAATAGTGTCGTCATATTTTCAAAGCAAGCACTATAGCTGCCAATTACAGATCGTGTGTAAGATAATTCAATTCATAAGGCTTCAACTGCCTGGATGCATAAGCAACTACCTTATCCTTTTGCATCAGTACACAACCTAGCCCATTAATTGAGGCATCACTTTATATAACAAAATCTTTCCCTAGTGTAGGTTGAGTTAAAATAAGCGCTTCAGTCAACATGACTTTCAATTTATCAAAGCTTGTCTAGCACCGATTTGTCCATTCAAATTTAATTTCCTTTCTAAGCAACCTTGTAATTGGTGTTGCTATGCTAGAAAATCCCTTCACAAACCTCCTGTAGTATCCTGCTAATCTAATGAAACTTCAAACTTTTGTCACATTACGGGGCGGTCTCCAATTCAAAATTGCTTCTATCTTACTAGGATCCACCCAAAATCCTTCAGCTGACATAATGTGTCCCAAGAATCCCACTTCTTCTAACCAAAACTTACATTTTGATAATTTTACATAGAGCTTATTCTCTCTCAAAGCCTGAAGCATAACTCTGAGGTGCTTATCATGCTCCTCTTTACTTTCGAATACATCAGGATATCGTCAATTAAGACTACTACAAATTGGTTTAGGTAGGGCTTAAAAATCTTGTTCATCATATCCATAAAGGCAACTGGTGCATTAGTTAAGCCAAAAGGCATAACCAGAAACTCATAGTGGCCATACTGAGTTTTGAAAGTTGTTTTGGGTATATCTGACTCCCTAATTTTCTGTTGATAATACCTGAATCAGAGATCAATTTTGGAGAATACCCCTACACCCTTCAGTTGATCAAACAAATCATCAATTCTAGGAATAGGATATTTATTTTTAATTGTCACCCTGTTTAATTATCGATAATCAATACATAATCGAAGAGTGTCATCTTTCTTTTTCACAAACAATACCGGAACACCCAAAGTGTCACATTGTGCCTTATGAACCCCTTGTCTAGCAACTCTTGCAATTGAGCTTTCAACTCCTTTATTTCAGCAGGTGCCATTCTATATGGGGTAATTGATATTGGGGTTGTACTAGGAATCATATCAATTGCAAATTCTATCTCCCAATCTGGTAACCTAGCAAATCATCAGGAAATGCATCTAAAAATTCACAAACTGTAGGAATGTCCTTGAGTTCCGAGCTCCCCTTCCTGGTATCTATCACATAGGCTAGATATGCCTCATACCCATTTCTGATGAATTTTTGAGCTTTTAATGTAGAAATGACATTAGTCAAACATGTTTAACCTTTACCCTGTATAATAATGTCATCTTTCATAGGAATCTTGAACACCACTTTTCTAGATCGATAGTCGACTATAGCTCCATGCTTTATCAACCAATCCATACCTAAAATAGCATCAGATTCATGAAAAGGTAATTCTATTAAATTTGCTAAAAACTCTTTACCATGTATTATTATAGGACTCTGTTTGTATATTTGATTCACTTTCACACTATGTCCTAATGGATTGGTCACTACTATCTCAAAC
>CATIWF010096613.1:0-40502 GCA_949630135.1 Balakata baccata
AAAACACAAATCATATAAACTATTATAAACTAAACTAATTCTAATCAATATAAAATATAAAAAGATAGATAAATAATTAAAAAAAAAAAACCAACCGTAGAACTGTGCAGGCGACGATCGGCGACGAGCAGCAGGCGACGACCGGCAGGCGACGACCGGCAGGCGACGAGGGGATGGGGGCACGAGGAGGGAGAAGTGCCTACGGGGTGGGGTGGGTCGGGGGTGGGCTGGGTAGTTTTAGGGATTTTTTTTGTTAAAAATGGCACCGTTTCACTCAAGGGGGGGCAAATTTTTTTTAAATGAAACGACGCCGTTTCATTTTTTGTGAACCGTTTAAACCGGTCAAAACCGGCCGGGTCATCCGGTTAGACCGTCGAACCGGCCGGTTTTACATCCGGTCTGATGCTTAGCCGGGTTAATATGTAAAAACCGACCGGCCCAGTCACCAGTTCCCGGTCGAACCGGCCGGGCCGGTCCAGTTTTGATTACCATGATTAAAATCAAGTAGTTCGATTAGCCACTAATCAACTTAACACAATGCTTCGAGTAATTGTTTTTGGTAGAAACAAGCTAAACTTTTCAATACATTATTATGTAATTTTTTTTTTAAATGGAAACATATTACATCATATATTGATTTTTTATAATATAATATGTAAGATTATTTTTATAACTAATTAAAAAAAAATTTTAATTTTTTTTAAATTTATTATATGTTTATTGGTTATCCTTTTGTTCGGTCCAAATCTATAGGGTAATTGTACAAATTGAATCAAATCTAGTTATTTTGTTACAATTTGGTACTAAATCTTTTAATTGTTATAAATTAATACCAAAATTTTTATAAATATTGCAATTTGGTACTAATTTTCAATTTCTAATGCTAGAAATATTAACATGAAATATGACGTTATTCTATTATCCATATCAAATTTATTCTCTCGTAAAAACACATTCAAACGGTGACGTTTCCAAAAATTAAAAAAAATAAATTACATAAATAAATTAAAAAAGAAAAATAATATATCTAATCGTCCTCGAATGTATTTTTATAAAAAAATAAATTTAATATAAATAATTGAATGATGTGACATATTAAATCATCATTTAACTGCTAAAAATTAAAAATTGGTACTAAATTATAATATTATTAAAATTTGATATCAATTTATAATAATTAAAAAATTTAATACCAAATTATAATAAAGTTATTTGTACAATTCCCAAATCCATCCAAACGCCCACACGTTTCTGGGCACGGGAGACAACATTGGATATTAATTAACAATCAACATGAATTCATTTGTAATCAATTATTTAGTTATTCCCACTCTTACTTCCTTCACTTAGTGTTTGTTTGCCGAGAAAATTTTGAATCAGAAAGTCTATTGTCTGACGAATTTTCCTTTTACCTTTTTGGTCATTTCACGAAGGTTCAGTTCCTCCTTTTTCTTTTCTTCTTCTTCTTCTTCCAGCAACCGAACAGATTGCTTTGTTTTCATTGTAGTGGTTGTTCCATTTCGGTGTCTCCCACTTTGAAAGGATCAAGTAATAATTTACTGCAGATTAATTGATTTATATGGTAATTGAAGTCTCAACTGCTCCATCTTTTGCAGAATTCCGATGTATATCGTCTTTCTTCAGTGATGGAGGATTCTCAACAGCAGCAAAGTCAACCGATCGGTAGGTAATTTCTTACTGTTAGAGATAAACTTGTTTGGAGATAATGAGCTATCTGCATTGGTCTGCAAGTAGTAGTTGGATTTATTTAGCGATGATCAGCACGAGCAAGGATCCTCAGTTTTTCTCTATTTAGCTTTTAATGCAATTGGGTAATAAGATCACCATTTGATAACATTTTGATTTGGAGGTGCAAACTGAAATGGACCTTGCTACTGTCAAAATTCATTGGGAGGAAAAGAATTCAATTGATTTAATATATATTAAGTTGTTGTAGTAAAAGTAGGTACTGGCTTCAAAAATATAGTTTTATTCAAATTTGCATGTAATGCGTGCATATTGTTTCCTCTCCACCATTCTTTTTTTTTTTCTTTTCACTTTTCTTTTAAATTGGATATTATGTAGCCTATTTCCATTATTTTTCTTTGGAGTTCTACATTGCGAGGGAAACACCATCAAGCTCTAGAAATTCATATCCTATACTCTTTCGCAGGCCAAGATGATGAAAATGAAATAGTTATTGAAAGTTCAGCTTTTGCGCATGGTGGTCCATCTAAAGATGGTGATGGCCCTCCAAAAGTTGAGTCTGAAGTGGAAATCCTTCACGAGAAAGTCACAAAACAAATCATTAAGGAAGGACATGGTCAAAAGCCATCCATATATTCAACTTGCTTCCGTAAGTACCAACAATCTATTTAGTGATGCCTCTGAGCATTAAGAAGTTGCCTTTTTTTTTTGTTGGATATTTTGTGTCTATGACTCTTGCAAATCTAGAGATTCTTGTATCCCTAGTTAACGAGCAGCATCATACCATCACATCGCTTGAACTTGTCTATTAAGTTTCATTTCTGCTTTAACGTAGGCATCGCAGTGTACTTAGCCTTTGATGAGGGCCTGTAGAAAACCACTCAAGCGAGTCCAGATTCACAAACCAGGGCTTCTTAAAATTTTGGGAAGAATTTCTGTTTTTTATCTGCTGCATGATGATCAAGGGTTCTTTGTTTGGCTAACTACATGTCATTTTTAAGGTGGAAAATATTGAGTTTTGTTGAGAGAATCATTCCTTGATTAGTAACAGCTATCTCAATTTAGATGGTGATGTTGGATTGGCATCGAAAGTGATTGTTCTTGGGCTTTCTCTGCTTGTATTATGCCCTAATTTTGGGATTTCTACAGTTATTTTGAAGTGTGCAACATCCGTGCCCTTAGTTGTGTCAAGTTTTGGGCACATCTACTTAAAGCTGTAGGGCCAGGTAATTAAATAATTATATATCAGTGGCTTGAAATTCTTTGTGGTTGATTCTGTCTCTTTCTTATATGTAAACTTTGGAACATGCTAAGTTGTATTGTTCTGCCATGCCACTATGCCATGTTTATGTTGTTTTCTTGTGTAAAATCAGTGTGATATATATGATGTTATATTAATTTCTTGACTACATGCTATCTTCATTTGTGCTTGTTTGTTCAGCATGAATGTACTTTTTGTTTCTGAAAACATTTGTGCCTGTGTGTTTGCAATAGTGCACTATAAAGACCAGTTGAAATGGTCCTAGGAAAAGGTACATTTTTCATCCTGATATTTATTGTGTCATTCAACAATAGTGAAATGTACGAGGAGCTTTTTAACATACCTCATTACCTATTGATGGAAATCTAATGGGGGAATGCAGTTATATGTTTTATGTCAATGTTGTCACATCAATGCATTACGCATTTATAGACATGCTTTTTAAATTTGTAATCGCATTGCTTTGCTACTTATTTTATTCTGTTGTGTATATCCCTAACATAAGCATTGTTGGTTTGATGTGATAGAGAAGAAAGAAATGGCAGGTTTAGCAATTGGTGTATCTAATATGAAGGCTGGTGAACGTGCCCTCTTACAAGTGGGTTGGGAATTGGGTTACGGAAAAGAAGGAAGCTTTTCTTTCCCAAATGTTCCACCCATGGCAGACATTATATATGAAGTTGAGCTTATTGGTTTTGATGAAACTAAAGAAGTTATAGCCAAAGTTCTTAAAAATTTACTTTCGGTCCAAATCATGTTGCCCATATTCATGTCCTTGCCAATAAAACAAATCTATGTATGAGATTTGTTGTAGGGGAAAGCACGTGTTGACAGGACTGTTGAAGAAAGGATTGTAGCTGCTGACCGAAGAAAAATGGAAGGAAATGCTTTATTTAAAGAGGAAAAACTTGAGGAGGCCATCCAACAATATGAAATGGTTAAACTATTGCACCCACATCCTTAAATAGTAGTTTTGCTTTGGCAGGTTACTTTAATTCTTTTTGAAGTTTCTGTGTTTTTCTTGACAAGATCTAGTGACTTGTCTTCTATTAGGCCATTGCATATTTGGGCGATGACTTCATGTTCCAACAATTTGGCAAATATCAGGACATGGCATTGGCAGTGAAAAATCCATGCCACCTTAACATGTATCTGATAAAGCGTAAGCGCTATGACGAAGCCGTAGGGCAATGTGGTATTGTAAATATAGTGCTTCAACTATCTTTTCTGTTTAGGTTGTTGAAAGATTTCAGCTTTTCAAAATATGGTACAAGCTAGAGAAGCTCCTGCAGACCAGCTGGATTACTAATTCCTTTAACCAGAACAGTCAAAACTAAATCTGAGTCATGGTAGATATTAATGGGCTTTCATACAAATTAAGGGTTGTAGGTATAACATCCGCAGGAAGCTTTTTCAGGTCCTAGAGATTGAAGTACGTCATAATTGTTTCCATAATTACTGCCAAGAGAGATTATATAAACTTGGAGGCAGCCCATTCGTTTGGAACTTAGCACTTAGCCAAACAGAAAACCGAGATATCTGCTTCTTTGATTTAAGCTTCTTTGCAAATGGTGGTTGGGAAATTACTCTTACCTTTTGGCATGGTATATCCTTAATGAGAAATCCAATAGAAATTTCCTTGTGACTTGTTGTGAGATATTTGTATAATATTGATTAGCTTGATTTGTGTAATTAGGAGTAGGTAGAGATTTATTTCCTAATTTGTATTAGTTCTTATTCTTTATATATTTGGAATGAATTTCACCGATGATATCTCAATTATGTAAATTGTAACAATTTAGTACCTCAAAAATTATTTGTAACATAGAATTACCTTAACTTTTATTTTATAACTAAAATAATATTTGAAAAACTGAATTGTTACAATTTACATAGTTGGAGTATCGTTGATGAAATTCACCCCATATATTTGTTTCCTATTTTATATTCATAGGGCCCTATATATATGGCTTTCTATTATCAATAAAATTATCGATTTCTCTCTATTTTTATTTCTTTATATGGTATCAGAGCATGAGCTTCAGTGAAACTCTATTTGGAAATCGATCCGAGAGTTATGTCCAATTGAACATTTCTGTCATAGTTGGGTCACCATGAGTAATCCACTTTGTTTTTCTACCCTATAAAGCAGATTGTATAATTTCTTGGGTCACCTTTGTCGAGTGACATTTATTGCCGATATGTGTCATTTGACTCTTCTCAGTCTGTACAACATTTTCTCCTACCTGATTGGTTACATTAATGTGGTGTGAGGCCTTTTGTGTTATAGGTTTTATCGGTATATACAACATACCTGGTTGAGTCTAAATTGGTGTAGTGTGAGGCATTCTGTGTTACAAGTTTTAAAGCTCTTTGTTTTTGACATCTATAATAAATTGAACATGATCGATATCGATGCTCCAACTTGAGAGGTATTGTGAGATATTATGAAATATTTGTATAATATTGATTAGCTTGATTTATTTAATTAGGAGTAGCTAAAGATTTATTTTCTAGTTTACATTATTTCCTATTCTTCATATATTTGTTTCCTAATTTATGTTTATAGAACTTTCTACTATCAATGAAATTATCGATTTCTTTCTATTTTTGTTTCTTTACATGACCCAAGTAAACCTTTTATCAATGGTAATTTGAAATAATGATGACTCCTATTTGAGGGGGGGGGGGGGGAAGGAACACTTTTGCTTCATTGGAGTGGAACTATTAAGCAAGAAATATTAAAAGATGCATGTTGGACTTGCATCGTGTTGGAGGATTATATACTCCTTTTATTTTGTATCAGGTGATTTTCTATGTTTTTGAGTGGTTAGCTGTTCATTCATTTGGTTAATGGTATCACAGGTATTAGGCGAGGATGAAAACAATGCCAAAGCGCTGTTTAGAAGAGGAAAGGCCAGAGCAGAACTAGGGCAAACAGAAGCTGGCAGGGAAGATTTTCTTAAGGTACGTAAATATGCACCAGAAGATAAGGCAATTTTGAGGGAGTTGCGTTTGCTGGCTGAACATGACAAGTCTCTATACCAAAAGCAAAAGGAGATGTGCAAAGGGATTTTTGGACCCCCACCGGAGCCAAAACCAAAGCAAACTGATTTGGCGATTCGTGCTTGGCAATGGCTTATCCTGATTTGCCAATGGCTGCTATCACTAATTTATCGCCTCTTCAGGCACGAAAGGCAGAAAGCAGACTAGCTGAAGACTTGAGATTGAATACAACTGATAATAATATTTGAGTGTGAAGCAAGATGTACTAAATTGTAACTGATGATTTAGATATTCTTCTTTTGCTTTGAATCGAATATCTATGAATATTGACATACATGAAAATTGCACATCAGAAACAGAGATCTGTGAAGATTACTAAATACCCTTTTGCATCACTACTTTTTATGAACTCAACCAAAAACATTCACAGAATATATTATTGGTATGTTACAGTCTGTTTGGGGATTTTCTTGGATATTGAGCCAAGAGACTTCAAGAAAACAAAAAGAAAAAAGAGCAAGAAAAACTCAAGCAGAAAATTATAAACCGTATCATATCATCAATGACTATATCACAATTCCATCTACCATTGTTGCTTGAGCATGGAAGTCCAAGCACAATAAAGACAAACAATCTGTTGAGAAATATAGACATAAACAGCAAATGACAAACTCATTAGCACAACATCTTTCCAATCACCCATTTGTTTAGGACTCAAATTATCCTTCAATTCTTTTCCAAACTTCTCTGCACCATTATAGATTTGCCTAAGGAAGAAAACTTGCTTTTGTTGCTTCATTTCTTTCTTTCCCTTGTCCATTTGCTCACCTCTTTGACAAGATACAAAAGTAACAATTCTTGGGCAGTTTCTTGATTTCAATCTTTGAATTTGCAGAGAAGAATGCCCCAATGAGAGAGCTGCCATGAAAATAGAACGGAGAAGATATTGATCACTTATGGGATGAGGATTATAGGTGGAAGGCGTTATATGTTTGACTGAAGCATAGGAAAGAAGGGGATATAGAGCAAATAACTTTCAATGTAAGACAAGAAAAAGAAAATATCTTCACATGGGACTAGGAGAGTAAATGTTTGCCTTTGATTTGTATGAAAAGGAAATGGATAAGAAGTTATGTATGATTTGCATGAAAAGGAAATGGATAAGACGTTATGTTGAATTGTTGCATTTGGAAAATTTTTTAAAAATGTGAAAAATCTACAAACTTACATTTAAATTTTTTTTTCAAAAATATCTAAAAAAAATATTAAAAGGTACCTAAATATAAAAAATCTTCAGTATACCAAAAAAGCATACATGCAGTATACCTTAATTTGATATCTTTAAAAATTTCTTGAATATAACTTAAAAATATTTTGAATATACTTTGAAAATATCTTAAAATTATTTTTTAAATCTTTTGGATATATTTGATATTTCTTAAAAATATATCGGATATATTTTAAAATTTTTTTTGATAATTCTTTGAAAATAATACATTAAATATACATTAACAATATTTTAAAAATATCTTAAAACTTTTTTAGAATACCTCAAATATATTTTAAAAATAGTTTAAGTACAGCTTATTTGAATTGCCAAGATTTAAAAAAAAAAATTACATAACCTTAAAATCACAAAAATTCAAATCCAACAAATTTGGTCAAATTCACAAATATAATATAAAAAAAATTCAGTTAATTACAAAATCTATATGGTTGGGAACTTTCACAAAAATGACAATTGCAATTACAAGAACTTTGTCCTTATCTTGGCTGATCAGGCGAATCCTAGCCCTGTAGTCAGTCTTTCCCTCTCTCGTTATCTTAAACTTGACCTGAAACCGCTTAAAGTAAGCCTTGGTCTTTTGTGCCTTGACAAAGGCCATTGGTGGCGCTCAATCTGCAGACGGAAGAGAGAAAAAAGTATTATCGCAGCGCCAATTGTCAACATCGGCGAGCCAATAGTCGACTGAAGTTTCTTGATTAGCAAGTCGGATTGGTTTTCTCTTTTCTTCTCTAATCAGTATATCAATTTTCTTCCTAAAATTCTCCAATTTCCTTCACCTTGAAGACCGGGAGGTTGCCGAAACTGGATTTTATTTTTCACGATTTGAAGGGGAGAAAAAATTTTCGGCAAAAAGTTTTTGGTAAAAAAAAAAAAATTTACTTCCATTTTTTATAAAAATGAAACTTCTGTATTTGTAGTCCTTTTGGATTGGGCCTAATGAAAGCCCAACAAGTTTGTATCCTTTTAGCTTATTAGTAGGAAGCTCAAATTCCAAATCCCTTATAATCCTCTTAAAAATTAAAAAATAATAGACAAGCTATTTAACTGTATTTTTTGTATTTATGATAAATTTATAGAAAAATTTAAGGAGCATATTTTATTCAGAAACAAAGTTTTTCTCCCTTGTAATCCAAAAAATTATAAAAAATATTGTTTCTTCATCTTATTGATTTTCAATCAAAATTAAAATGAAACACTATATTCTCTTAGTTGACAAAATAATTTATAGTTTCTATTATTAATATTATTGACTTATTGTACATAAATAATATTAGAAGTCATTTTTTATAATTAGATAAATTTGAATTTTTACTAAAAAAACTGAAAAGTAATTTTATAAAATAAAAATTTAAATATAATTACGGTTACTGTTACATTTGTGGTTACAATTTTTGGGTAAAATGTTTCATTAGTAACAAAACTTTTACAATTGTATCAAATTAAAATTTTGTTAAATTGAAATTGAATTTTAGGTTATGGTATTTAAAATTTTTTTGTCATCCACTTCAGTAAATTCAGCAGATATTTTAGCAAATTTGGCATTCACACTAATAAATTTTACGTTCATATCAGCATGAATCAATAGAAAAAATATTATCTAAAACGAATTTCAAATTTTGGTAGATAAAAAAATTTTAATACTAATTTAATATATATCCAAATGTTTTAGTACTATTAAATGGATTTTGAAATTATTATTGAATATTTTAAAAGTAGATTTTGAATTTTTTTATTTAATTAATTAATTTTTTAATTTTTATAAATTGTTTTTTTTAAATATATTTTTTGAAAAAATATCTATTTATCTATATTTTATATAGAAACAGTTTTTAAAAGTTCATCCTAAAATTAAGTAAGCTTTTTATTTTGATCTTCTTTTTTATAGTTTCTTACTTGATTTCAATGTTTGTTCCCCTTTTGATCCTATTTTGCTAAACTTTTCGTCTTTCCTCCTGTTCAACAAAGCTCAACAATGCCGAAGAGGACCAGTTCAACTTCCCGAAGCAGCCATGACACCCTGCTGTACTCGTTTGAACAATTTAAAGGAATTCCATATCCTGAAACCGTTGTCACCTAGGTGTTAGGAAAATAACAATAATAGGAGAAATTGTTAATTCAATTTTAAAAAATAATAGAAATAAAAAACGATCTGAGATATGTGTTTTATATAGTTTCCTTAAAACAAATTCATATTCTACACTGATGTTTAGGATAACCGGTGTTTATCTCTCATGATACAACAGATTTCAAGAAGTTGTTGAACACACTACCTACTTACAGCGAACTATGAACTTGTCACATTCTCTATCACTTGAGAAGAAGAAGAAAAAGAAAGAAAGAAACTCTTCAACGAGAATTAAAGTAAACTCTTTTTAAAAATTTAAGTCAAAACTACCTATTTATACTAGATGGATAAGATATGTGATTAATTTCCTTTAAAAGCTACCAATAATGTCTTTGTAACTCTCAAATAATTATACTAGATGGAAGAGATATGAGATTAATTTCCTTTAAAAGTTGCAATAATGTCTTCGTAACTCTCAAATAATTGTGAAATTAATATTTGAAATATCAGAAATTGAAATTCTAAAATACCATTCTGGAACACAAAACACTGCAGTACAACGACAAGGATGTGTGTGTCAGTGGCCTCGCCGTGTGAATCGGGCTTGTTCAGGATCATGAGATTTTGGACCAATATTCATGTACGTAGGTCGTGCACTCACGCAATGACCTATCCCGGACCATGGATTTGCAACTTCTGCGCCTGAGTGCGAGAAAGAGAGCATTTCATTATACTTTTCTTACTTGTATAAGAATACATCTTAATATATAAATACAAGTACAATTTCAATTTCAATTTTTAGTAATGTGGAACAAACTCCCACATTCACTTTTTACTTTTAATTTTCTTACCAAAAGTTTACTTTGAATTTCAATTTTTATTCACACATTTTCCATTTTGAGCATATGAATATATTAATTCATAATTCTTATGTCAATGAATATATATCCGGATTTTTCTCGCAAAACCAAGTTTTGAGACCTACCCAAATTATTCCCTCAAAATTGTTCATAATTACAATTTTTTCCAACACTAGTTACTAATTCCATGCCCTAATTCTTCTCAGTTTATCGTCGACCCATGTCTGCTCCGACCTTAAAAAGGCTTCAACTTTGTGTACCTGATTTGCCGGGATGAACCTCCTAGGTTTTCCCGTAAAAATGACTTAGATTCACGAAGAAAAAGCTGCCATAGAACCTATCCTCGACTTGTCCTTTATTTATTAAATGGATGGATCGGCTAGAGCCCTTTTTGGGAAAACATGGGCATCCGTGGGTATAGCCAACCTACTTTTATTTAGCGTAATAAAACCTTTCCTCAAGTGGTAACCCCATTGGCACCTTATCACTTTTCTGGTCTAAATGTAAACCTGTTTGCTTTTCCATTCAGCTACTTAACAATAACACTCTATATATGGGGACTTGTATGAATTTATTCCTTCCTCAAAAACAACCCTTCTCATCACACAGGCAACCTTTGCTTTATAGGCTTTAGCCTATTTTCCTGAATTTTGAAAACCTCACCCAGACGAATTTTGTTTCTTGTTTCGGCCTGTGGATGTTAAATTGGACATGCACTATCCCTTTTCCTTCTTTGTAAATTTGACCCTTCTTAAATTAATTACAGATACTCTTGCTAATTCTTAAGAACCCTATTTCTAACCAATGTATATATAGCTTATCATACATTAAGATAGGATTCCTAATTCTATTTACAGTTGAATTTTCAGAACCTTTCTCAGCCGACTAGTTCATCCTTATGATGCTGAACCGATCAATCTGAGTTAAGTATAGTTGGTTGATTAGTTACCCTCAAATAGTTCTATTTAGTCAAGTATAGTTGGCGGATTAGTGACACTTAAATGGGTTCTAGTCCTATTTAGTAGAGTCCATTATTATTATTATATTATTATTATTGTTTGAATCAAGTTTAGTTAATTACATAAAATATTATTAGTTTTTATAATAAAAGTTAATATTTCATAAAAAAAGAGATACATGTTTTTTTTTATTGAAAATGTATAATAAAAAGTGTATGAAGAAGTATTGGTAGCACTTTTCAAATTACATCCTTTATAATGTTAGAAAATTAACACATTGGTGCTTTTTGTTGCGGAGGTAATGTAAGCATGTGGTGATTTAGGGATTGAAAATCCTAAACAGATACTTCCTGTTCCACCCCTATCTAATTTTATTCCTTTTTTAGATTGTGTTCAAATTAATTATTCTTCAAACACAAAATTGAATTCTTTCTATATTTCGATATAATGCTCTCTGGTAAATTGCATATATAACCTTTAAACTTTGATGTTTATAACATTTTTACCGTCAAATTTTAAACAAAGTTTAAAATATTATAAAAAATATATATATCTGAACTTATAAGTGGAATATAAAAATTAAGAAATAAGAGAAATATTGCATATGAGATAGCCAGCTCATATTCTCCAATTCCACCAAAATTATGCTCCATTTTAAAAAGGTGCAAAATTCAAATTATCCGAATATTGATATAAATATATATAAATCTACTAAAGACCATAGAAGACGAAACAATATTCACAACACTCAAGTTAATAGTATAATAAATCGGCTCAAGATCTATAAATTTAATAATATTATAGTGACAAGAATAACTATAATTCTAGTTTTGTAATATATTGATAACTATAATATGATTTATTATCTTTGTTGTATCAAATATATTTTCCATCTGTCTGAATCAATCATACACAAAAATGCAATAATAAGACAACGAAAACAAAACGTCGTAATAAAATGATTCAATAAAGCAACGAAATAAAATAAATAAAACAAACAAGATAAAAACCTAAATCTATGCGGAATAAACATTTATTTTAGAAATAAATTAATAAAAAAATATATAAATGGATGATTTTAGGTCAATAATGATAAAAAATTACTATTTCTTATTTAAGAAAGATGGTAGCTAGAGAAAAAAAACGGAGGCTAACGGGCAAAGAGATATTAAAATTTAAACTTTTCAATAATCCATTATTAGACTTCATCTATTGATGTGTGTGCTATTTAATTAAAACTACTTATAAACGATGTCAGTTGCAATATTTATTATTTATATGCTTACCATATCATACCTTAATTTTTATGGAAGCACGATAAAGTATTCAAATTTAAATTTATTAATTATTAGATTTCATTTATTGATGATTGGGCTTTTTTTTATTAAAATTATACCATATAATATCTATTAATGATCTTTTTTTATTTACATACTAATTAATTGTATTTAAAATTTGATTTACAAATGGACTAGAATAATTTAGATTATGTTAAAAAATAATATTTTTGTGCTGCATGTATATCTTATATGTACTTGTAGGTCCTGTTAGAGAAAACATGGAGACCTCATATTTAAATTTATAATACATTTAAATGATGGGTAGATTTCACAGTAATTATGTAAAAAGTTTATATTCTATAATTCAATTGAGTAATAATGTAATTTTAAAAAATAAATATTATTCTGGATAAAAAAAATTAATACTAATGTTATTGTCTTTTTTGCCCCTGTGAAGTGTCATATATTTGGAAGCTTCTTGGGCATTTAGAGTATGGATAAGCAAATTAGAATTGGAAGGAAAACTTGGCAAAGAAAACATTAGAAACAATAGAGAACAAAACTGGATTGCCATTGTTTGAGACTAACCTTAGCAATCGAAGTTGTTGAAGATGTCGGATTATGTACCGCCAGAAGTTACAGAGAAGATTCTGTTGAGGCTGCCATCAAAATTTTTAACAGTAAACAATAAGAGAAATTATTAATTCAATATTCAAAAAATAAGAGAAATGGAAAACGATCTAATAACTATATTCCATACAGTTTTCTTAAGATAAATTCGTCTCCTATCACCGGTGTTTAGAATAACTGGCGTTTGTCTCTCAGGATACAACAGATTTCAAGTAAGTATTGAACACACAACAGATACTTACAGTTAACTAATAATTTGTCACAATTTCTATCACTTGAGAATAAAAAAGAAAATGACTTTTCAACAAGAAACTCAAACTCTCTAAAACTTCTTTACAACACAAGCGAAAAGTTTTTATTTATACTAGATGGAGGAGATATAAATAAGAGATATGAGATTAATTGTGATTAATTTCTTTTAAAAACTGTCAATAATATCTTTGTAACTCTCAAACAATGGTGAAATTAATATTTGAAACAACGCAAGCCAAAAGCTCATATTTATACTAGATGGAGGAGATATGAAATTAATTGAAATTAATCTCTTTTAAAGGCTATAATAATATCTTTGTAACTCTCAAATAATTGTGAAATTAATCTTTAAAATATCAAAAAATGAAATTCCAAAAAATCAATCTAGAACACAATCCACATGGACGTGTGGATTTGCCATGTACACTCTGTAGCACAATGACACAGGCATTTGGACCACTAGATTTTGAACCGACATTCGTGTACGCAGTTCGCGCACACACGCATTGGTCTATCCCGGACCATGGATTTGCACCTCCTGCGCCTGAGCGCACAAGAGAGTTTTCTATACTATTTTCTTACCCATTTATGAATGTATCTTAATATATAAATACAAGTTCAACTTCACATATTAGTGACGTGGGACAAAACTCACTTTCACTTTTTTCTCTTTATATTTCCTTAGCAAGGAGTTTACTTTGAGTATCAATTTTTATTCACACATTCTCCATTTTGAGCATATGAATACATTAATTCATAATTTTCATGTCAAAGAACACATATCATGGTATTTCTCCCAAAACCGAGTTGTAAGACTCACCCAAATTATCCTTTCAAAATAGCTCATAATCACAATTTTTTCTAACAAATTTCTCATTCAATGCAGCTGTATCTGCAAGTCATGGTACTCTCTAATCTCTAGCCCTGATTTCATTTCTATGTATACCCATTTCAATTTCACTAATAAGGACAACAGTGCCCACTTTATTATGAGGCACTGCTCTAGAATTTATGGGAAAGAAATATTTTCACTGCACTTGATGTTGATTTATTATTCAGTAATTTTCTTGATTGTCCAGTGATGAGCAATCGTGGTTATGCTGATATAGTTTGCTCTAGCAATGGGTTAATTTGTTTGGCTGATTTGGGTACTTTGAACTCTCAAGATTTTTCAGTTTTAGAATCCCCTATTTTTCTATGGAACCCTTCACTTGAGATTTTCAGGTCTATTCAGGTTAAGCATTTGTGCCCTTAGAATGAATATAGCCTAGAAAATTGGTATCTTTATAACATAGTTGTTTGATTTGGGCTTGATTCAAAGAATGATGACTATAAGGTTGTGAGAATTGTTTGCCATATCAGGTATGTGCAAGAAGTTTACATATCTGCTTTAAGTGAAAATTGTTGGAGCAGTACTAAAGCTCCACTACTAACTCTCCCTAATTATTGTATATCTGAATGCCCTCAAGCTTTCCTTAATGGAAAAATCCATTGGATTGGATACTACCGAAATCTAAAGACTACTGAAAGAAAATTGGTGGTGGCTAGTTTTGATGTGAATAATGAATCATCTGGAGAGTTGGGGATGCCGGTTGAGGTATCGAATGGAAAGTTGGATGCTGAAAAATGCATATTTTGCATTCAAGAATGTACGAGTCTCTGGCTTTGATTCGATACGATAGGAAAGAAAGGGAATCGTTCAATCGATGTTGCATATGGGTGATGAAAAAGTATGGAGTTGCAGGGTCTTGGATGAAAACATACACAATTGGTACATACAAGGGCTTCTCAAAGGTATTAGACATTAAGAGGAAAGGCCAAATTCTGCTAACAATGGATTATGGAGAATTAGCTTCATATGACATTGAAAACAAAAGTGTATATCGGCTGCAAATTTATGGAGATGCATTCTCTTTCGATTATGTTGATACCTTTGTGGAGAGTTTAGCATTATTGAACTCAGGGCAGCCATTTTCTTCTATAGCAACTTCTAAAAATAATATTTCATGTAAGTGAAACAAACCTGGAATCGGAAAGCATATGAATAAAACAAGTGAGAGAGCATATGAGTAAAACAAGTGAGAGAGCTATCTATTGTTACTCTCTTTTCTGTATATACTTGTTATTGAGCTACGGAAAAATGCTATCAATACTTTTTCATGTATTTTCTATCGTAGACGTGTTTCTTTTTATAAACCATTAGTTTTTATTATAAAAACTAATGATATTTTATAAGTGAAAAGAGATATGTCTTTTTAATATTAAAAGTATATAGTAAAAATTGTATGAGAAATTGTCGGAAGTATTTTTTTGAATGGAGGGTTAGTTTTTATATGTAATCAACTTAGTATACCACTTTTTATATATTGAAACTAGAGAAGGAATTGGCTTTCATTGCCTTTTGTGGTATACTCATTTAACGTTAACCTTAAGTTTTTATGTTATTCTATGTCTAATATTATTTTTACTCAATGTGTTTTATATCAACCAATATGAAGTATGATTTTTTAATTTTTTTTAATTAATATGCATTGAGATATATTAATTATATTAAAAGTAATAATCCGTAAAAAAAAAAAAAAAGGAAAACACATGATTTGTTAAATTTTTAAATTTTTTTCCCAAAAATGTTATAATGTTTTTGGAAGTTTTAATTTAATTTTTCTAATAATGCTTCTTTTTATATTTACTATTTCAAAAAATACATCTTTTTAAGAAAAATGTACATTTTAGTTATAATTTTAAATATTAATGGGAATACGTATATTTATCTTAATATAATATATAACTTTGTTAGAATTCATTAATTAGTTGTAAATATATAAATTTTCTATTTAACCAATTCGTATATCATAAATATATTTTATATACACATATAATAACATTATGTTTAGAGTCCGTTTGGGGTTGAGTTCGGGAAAAGCAATTTTTTTAAAAAAATTTTGTATTTTTATTTTTATTTTTTGAGTTTTTATAATTCTTTTTGGATAAAAGCAGATAAAAAAATATTTTTTCATAAATATATTTGAAAAAAATAGTTTATAAAATATTTAAAAAATCAGTTAATTAAATAAAAAAAATCGAAATCTGCTTTTGGACGCTCAATAATAATTTTAAACATCTTCTTAATATGTAGAATAGAAATAAGATTTACATTTTAAATTTAACTTTGATACTTTATATTAAGCTAAAATATTTAATAAATAAATTTTTGTCTTTTTTATTAATTTTCTATTATGTGAATAAATTAAAGAAAAAATATTAAAATAAAAATAGGATTTTATTTCTATTTGTTAGTGAAGTAAACGCTAAACATGACCTAAATGTATAATAATGTATTGGAGGATGCCAAAGTCCAAAATTTGGTTGAGAAAATCAAATCAAGCATCACGTGCAATAATTCTTGGTCACAAAATGCTATCATACTATCTATATATTAATAATATTATAAAATGATACATATTACACATATATATTCATGCCAATAAAGATGTGGAAATATGAATGATAATAATTAATTTTATCTATTTTTATTTATTAAGAAATGAAAATAAGAATAAAATTTAATTGAAAAATAATGTTTTTTTTATTTATAAGTATCAGTTCAATAAATTAAATTTGCATAGAGGTATTAGTAGAATATATTAAAATTTCAGATATTAATAGTATAATTTTTAAACTTTATAAGGATAATAGTATATTATGTCAAATTATATATAACAAATTATATATTTTTTATATTTCAGAAAAACATTAATATATTATGTCAAATTATATTAAATAATAATTTTTTTTTATAAATTAATCTATAAATAAGTAGATTGATCCAATTTATCTCAAAAATTTTCTTTCTCAATTTTACAGCTCCTGAATCCAATTCTTATAAACATTATGGATATAAGGTCCATACACGTGTGAAAGTCTACTATAAAATAACGCATTTTATTAAAAAAAAGGTATTAATTCAAATTATTCAATTTCTTTGCTAAATATAATTTCTCTCTCTAGACTCTCCAACTTTTTTTGCATAGTCCTCATCAAAAGTACGATTTAACTTTTTATTTTCTTCAATCCAAACATTCAGTCAATTATTCTCTATTTTTCTAAATCCTAATAAATTTTTATTTTATTTCTAATAAATTTTTACTTTATTTTTAATGAACTTTTACCAATAATTTACAGTTTATAACAAATAAATTTTTATTAATAAATTAATAAATATTAATTTATTAATTAATTAATCTATACTAATAACTTTTCTATTACAACAAATGAATCTTTATCAATAAAATAATAAATCATTTGATAATAAGTTAATAAACATTTTAGTAATAATAATAAACTTTTATTATTAAAGTAATAAATTTTTACTAATAAAATAATAAATTTTTATTAGTAATATATAGTTTACATCAAATAAATTTTTATTAATAAACATTTACTTTATTTCTAATAAATCTTCACTAATAGCCTCTTATTTACAACACAAATCTTTATTAATAAATTAGTAAACTTTTATTAATAAATTAATAGTTTTTTATTTATTAACTAATAAACATATACTAATAATTTCCGTTTACAATATATAAATTTTTATTAATAAAATAATAAACCATTTAATAATAAACTAACTAACATTTAATAATAATTTAATAAATTTTTATTATTAAAATAATAAATATTTAATGATAATATACAATTAATAAATTAATAAAATTTTATTTTATTTCTAATAAATAACTTAAAATTTTCAACAGAAATATAACAGCTAAAATCGCATAAAAAAATAGAAAAAATAAAAGGCGGAGAGATGTAATAGTTTCAAAAGACCAGAAAATAACATTAAAAAAATTTAAAAAATAATATTTTATTTCCCTTGTTAAAATTTAAAAATTAAAAATAAAAATTATGGTGTTTTACGTGTGTAAAATATATTTAAGATCTACAATGCTATATGCCCAGAGTCTATTGCGCTCCTCAATCAATAGCTACCGCCTACTAGGTGTATATGAACCTACAATCCAGGCGGTGGTCCAAATGGGCCCCATTCTCTTTCTTGATTCTCTAACAGAGGCAACTTACACGTCTTGTCTTTTCTTTTTGGAATAAAATTAATAATCCCTTAATTGTGGGCGCCGATTCAATCCGACGGCCGTCTATCCATCGTGATGACGTCAAAAGTCTCTGCAAGAGTCAAAACCCTTCCGCCCTTTCCTTCTAATACTTTTCATACCCACGTGGCTGTGCAGGATATTCTGTCCTACTCGCCACGTGATGTTCCACACGTGGAGACGATGTTGAAATTTTGATACCTGTACCGTCTAGATCTGGAGTTCTTTTTTTTTGATCTTGTAGGTAGCGATTGGTTTATTTATGGGAAGTGAATAGCAGACGCACAGTGAGCACTAATGAATATGGAGGATTTTAAAAATTTAACTCACAAAAACATTTTCATACGTTATCGCATGTCGAAACAATATCAAAATCGAAAGATATTCAAAACTATGTGGAGGACTTTCTTTAAAAGAGGAATATTTTCATTGTTGGGTACGGTAAATGTTTTTTTTATTTTATCATTTATATTTTTTTAATATATAAATATTTTTATTAATTTGAATAATAAAATTATTTTAAAAAAAAGAAAACGAAAGCATTATATTCTCATTAAAATTTTTAAATAAAGAATGACCAATATTTACTCTTTTGTTTTGCTATTCTATTAAATTTGATAATTAAAATTTTTATTTTTTGTATTCAGTTTTGGAATTTTATTTTTCTTCCCGATATAATGTTGACTGTTGCAACTTTATTTATATATATTTGATAAATAAATATAATAAAGTTATAAATATATCTTGTCTTATGTGCTTTTAGAACAAATTGATAAATCTTACTGTAATTATATAAATGTTATGCTTTAGCTAGACAGACCTTATGTTTTTTCAATTTCCTTCTTTGTGGCATGAGATTCCTCAGTTTATTTGGTACTTGCTAGACTGGGTAACACATATTCGAACCCTTTATTCGTATTCTATTCGAATCTATGACGAATTTAAATATAATTATCTAAATTTATTCCAAAATTCTATTAAAATTATCAATTAGAATTTAAATAAATTCGAAAAGATATATTTCTCAAAATCCTGCAAAACCAGAATCCATTTCCTCTTTAAAGGTGTACTTTATTTTGT
Source organism: Balakata baccata (assembly GCA_949630135.1). Taxonomy (NCBI): domain Eukaryota; kingdom Viridiplantae; phylum Streptophyta; class Magnoliopsida; order Malpighiales; family Euphorbiaceae; genus Balakata; species Balakata baccata. Next base: position 19,500 of record CATIWF010096613.1, read on the forward strand.
TGAATGAAGTTTGGTTAATTTCCATAAAAAAAATAAATTGATAAATCTTATATTGTAATTATATAATTCATCTTCTTTTTGTAATTTTCTTTTTCTTTTCATTAGACTATATCTTACTAAATTATTTTGCATGGTAACTGTAAAAATGTTATCTTATTAACTACTTAATAAAAAATATTAAATTTTATTGAGATAAAAACTAGATGTGAATAAGTTTATAAATTTAATACATTCACTCACTCCATCTGTTAATTGGGAAAAAGATATAAAAAAAAAAATTTATCACATAAATATTTTTTTAATTGAGAAAAATTATCACACTAGCACTAGCTAAACAATAAAGGAGGTTTAAAAAGAGAAGACTATAAAGAAAAATCAAACAAATTTTTTAATTCATTAGCGAAATTAATTAAATACTTTTTTATTAATTTTATTATTTATAAAATATTTGGTAGTGGATTAATCAATTGTATAGAATTCTAATCACGGATTAAATTAGTTTAAAATTAGCAAATAGAACAATAAATTAAATAAATTTTTAATTGCACAGACTTTTAAAAAAATTCATTCTGCAATACATCTAATATAATAAAAAATTTAAATTATAAAATATTTTTTTAACAATTGAAATTATAAATTAATAAATAATTTAGATGAAATATGTAAAAGACCAACCCTTTAAAAAATAAGAATTTAAATATGTTTTCTAAATATTAGTAAAAAAATCCGAATAAAAAAGCCATTTGCAGTTTGCGTATCCAACATTCCAACTCTGTGTCTTTACCGCACTCTCTCTCCCTGAAGGGTCAGATGTTAAAGTCACACTGCGTTGACCCATGCACCTATTTGAAAAGACAATCTTCCCCACATGGACGATTTTCTTTCCTTTTTCTTTTCCTAATGTGACTTCATTGCTTCTTTTCTTTCGCCCCTTATCTGTCTTCTTCTTTTTCTCTCCTCTTCGCCGGCTGTCTCCTCTCGCCGGTGACCTTCTTCTCCGTTTTAAGCCACTTCTTTTACTCTTTTGCTCTCTTTTGCCTACTTATTCTTAGCCATTACAGTGCAGTATTCCGAAGAAACGAACCCCTGCTTTCCCAGCTCAAATTTTTGGAGTTTTGATTTTCATTTTCTTTTATTTATTATAGTAATCCCAGTTTCATCTCACTAGAACTTTTTTGTTTCTCTTTCTGAAACTCACCTTTTTTTGTTCATTCTGTAAATTTCAAAACCCTAATTTTTCTTTTTGTTGTTGTGGTTGGTGTCGAGATCTTCTTTCTTCTTCAAATTGGAAGCTAAAGGTATCACATGAATTTTTGTCTTTTGAGTTTAATTGATTTGGTGAAGGATTAGACATGCAATTTTTTGCCCGAGGAAATATGAACTTAGGGTTTTCTTGCTCAATCTTCCTTTTCAAGGTTTAGCTATTGCACTTGTTGTTGTTGTTAGCTGTGTAAAGAAGATTTAGAAGGATTTTTTAAATGAAGAGATTGAGATCGAGTGACGATCTTAGTTCTTACAATGAGAAGAGCTCTTTTAAAGCTTCGAATCTCAGCCGATCGTCTCGAAGCTTCTATTACAAATCGGATAATGTACGGAAGGGATTGATTTCCACTTCATCTTCATCGAGCAGGTACGATCGGGATCGATCAGTAGATGATGATAGTCGGGAGAGCTCGAGGATGGTCCGGAAGCGAGCAGATCAAAATTTTGATAGCTTTGATAGAAGAAAAGGGATAGGGCTTGGATTTGATAGATATAGTAGTAGAGAAGGGTATAATGAAATTGGGGGAGGGGGCGGTGGCGGTGGAGGTGGTAGCAGTGATAGAATTGTTCATAGATCCGAAAGTTTTTGTGGTTCACGGAGGGAGTTTCCGAAAGGGTTTAGGTCTGAAAGGGACAGGTCGAGAAGAGAAGGCAGCGTTTCCTCATGGAGGAGATCTGGTACTGGGAATAAGGAAATCGAAGATAATAGAGGTAGTAGAGGTGTAAATGAAGAGAGGTTGAGTGCTGCTAGTAGATCTTCTCCTAAGGGATTGAGGGATGTGAAGTCGCCCACATGGTCAAAAGATTCAGGGAGTGAGCAAACCAGGATGGTGAGAGCTGCTGGGAGGGGGAAATCATCAAATTCGAGGTCAAGGTCGTCACCTACATGGTCCAAGGATTCAGGAAGTGAGCAATCAAAGAGTGTGGAGGTTGGGAAAAAGATGGAACCAGAGGCCAAGAGCGTTGAAATAGGGGCCAAAAGCATTGAAATAGAGACCAAGAGCGTTGAAATGGTGGCCAAGAGTGTTGAAATGGAGGTGAAGAGTGTCGCTAGTGGGAGTAGCAGTGAAATGGAAGAAGGGGAGCTTGAGCCAGAGCCTGAATTAGATTCTGAGGTTGGCAAGGTAAATGAAACTGATAATGAGACAGGAGGAGAAGAGAATTTTGTGTCAGATGTTGATCTCAGGAAGGCTGAGAATGAAATCGAAGTCAAACATCAAATAAATGGAGCTGAAAAGCAACGTGACAAAGAAAGTGTTTCTGAGGGGAAATATGTGATGAAAGAAGTTGATGAGAAGCCGAACTGTGATAACTCGAATGATAGCACTGGCATGAGTGAAGATGTAGTTGAGAGTTTGAATGAGGATGAAGGAGGCTATGAGGTTCAGAGTTTGAGGACGGAGGAGGAAAGTCGGAAAATGGAGGTTGAGATGCCCATAAATATGGAAGAGGAAAGTAGGCGAGAGAATGGTATTGATCTCGAGGCAAAGGTGGAGGATGATGAGGTGCCAGGGTCAAAAAGGGAAGTTAAAACAGAGAATGAAGGGTCTGATGTGGGCACTAGTTTTGTTACAGAAAGTTTGATCCAAAATTTGAAGGATAAAGGCAAGAGTGTGGCTGTTCCTGCGGAAGATGGTGCATGGATTGAGGGAGAATCCAGAAATGTTGCAACTAACAGTGATGAGGAAGATGATATGGAAGGGCCAAGTACCAGAGGATTTGATTTGTTCTCTAGGTCTCCTGTTAGAAGAGCAGAAAAAGCTGAGCAATCAGGTGTCAGTAGGCCTAAAGATGAGAAGCCGGTGTTGGAGCCGCTTGATCTTTCTCTTAGTTTACCAAATGTACTCTTACCTATTGGAGCTGCAAGAGATACATCTCAGGCTCCCCGTTCCCCTAGTCACGGGAGAAGTGTTCAGTCTTTCAGCACATTTCGTACTAATTCTGATGGATTTACTGCATCAATGTCTTTTTCAGGTTCTCAGTCCTTTTTCCACAATCCAAGCTGTTCTCTAACACAAAATTCCTTGGACATGGACAACTATGAACAATCTGTTCACAGCCGTCCCATATTTCAGGGAATTGAACAAGAAAATTGGCAGGGTCAGGCTCAAAATGATTCTAAGCATAAAGGCGTTCCTTTATATCAAAGAGTTTTGATGAATGGGAATGGCCCTCTTCATCAGTCTCAAACGCTACAAGGTATGTCAAATGGTCTAACAGTTGAAGGAAGCTCAAAATTGCCTAATGGACTAGAAAGACAGTTGAGTTTTCGTAAACACTTGTCAGGACAGACAAAGAATCCTGAAAAAACCAGATCTCCTTCACAAAGTGTTGGATCTCATGATATTGGTTCAAATTATGGCCTTGATAAGAATCGTGTCATTGGGGAGAAACATTGTGGTAGCCTGTATAGGAGTAATAGTCAAAAGGAAGGAGAACAGTTTCTCATAGGCGGGGTTGATTTTGTTGAGACTATCATCAGCAGAATAGTTTCGGATCCTATTCATCTAATGGCTAAAAAATTCCATGACAGGACAGGACAATCTGCATCGTTGGTGAAGGAGAGTATTCGTGAGGTCATGCTAAATGCAGATAAGCAAGGCCAACTGTATGCATATCAGAGTGTTCTGCAAAATAGGTCAGACTTATCCTTGGATATGCTTTTGAAATCTCATCGAATTCAATTGGAGATACTGGTTGCCTTAAAAACTGGTCTACGGGAATATCTTCAAGTAGACAATAACATTTCATCTTCCGATCTGGCGGAAGTGTTCTTGAATCTTAGATGTAGAAATCTTGCCTGTCGAAGTCCTTTGCCTGTGGATGAATGTGATTGCAAGGTTTGTATAAAGAAGAATGGTTTTTGCAGCGCATGCATGTGCCTTATTTGTACAAAGTTTGACATGGCATCTCAAACATGTAGTTGGGTTGGGTGTGATGTTTGTCTACATTGGTGCCATGCTGATTGTGCATTGCGGGAGTCTTACATTAGAAATGGGAGGAGTGCCACAGGGGCACAGGGAACTACTGAGATGCAATTTCACTGTGTTGCCTGTGATCATCCCTCCGAGATGTTTGGGTTTGTCAAGGAGGTGTTTCAGAACTTTGCCAAGGAATGGACGACAGAAACATTTTGTAGAGAACTTGAATATGTGAAGAGAATTTTTGGTGCCAGTAAGGATGTGAGAGGGAGGAGGTTGCATGAAATTGCTGGAAGGATGCTGGAAAAATTGGCAATTAAGTCTAGTCTTCCAGAGGTTTATAGTAATATAATGGGCTTCTTGACTGGTACGCACTTAATATATATTTTTGTTTGTAGTTCATGCTTAATCCATTTTTTATTTTCTATCTCTCTCCGTCCAGGACTCATTGATTACGTCTAATGATTTTTGTTCCTGTTGAATGTATACAATTTTGATTTATTGTTTAGAAGTGATGAGTTTAATTGCTATTCCAATGATTGTGGCGTTGCAATTTATGGCCTTAGTGATGTTTATCAGTGATTTGTTTGATTTAGGTGATGTATGGTTATAGTCCAAGCAAGTTAAAATAAACCCTATTTTCAGTGAAAAGTTATTGCTAAAATTCTAGTTCCTTTTTAACATATTGAATGAGGAAATTGTTGAGGAATTAATATATCACTAGTGAGTGAGAATTGCATGTCTGTCTAGAGTTTGGACTTTGGACAAGACAATTTTGTTTCAGTTGTCAATTCTGTTTACTTCGTTGGAAATGTTATGAAGTACATGTTTATGGAGTACTACTGATGCGATGATTCTTGGTGAAGCCAAGCAGTTGCTGGTATGAATGAATAACAGCTTTCTGATTTTGAATTTTTGCATGTCAATACGAGAGCTTCTTTTGTGTATACTATTTCGCCCCCTGTTATTTTTGTGCGTCTTCCTCAAAATTTTATCCTTTGTGATCGCAGAGGGTGATCCTTCCAAGTTCGGCAATACATCTTTGTTCTCTAGGAAGGAACAGGGAAATGGAAGCAATGGGGGGATTCCTGGGCCTAGCCAGGACGCATCATGGCGCAAATCTGCTTATACGGAAAAAGCTCCTCAATTGGAAAGATCAACTAGCCTACTTCCTAGTTTTCATACTGACTTGAATGACAAACGTACAATAGAGTCTGGGTTGGAGACGAGTGGCGTAAAAGAACCAATTTTTGACGAACTGGAGAGCATTGTGAGAATTAAACATGCAGAAGCTAAAATGTTTCAGGCCCGTGCTGATGATGCAAGAAGGGAAGCCGAGGGCCTGAAACGGATTGCAATTGCAAAGAATGAAAAAATTGAAGATGAGTATAGAAGTAGAATCATAAAGTTGCGGATAGCGGAGGCAGAGGAGACGCGTAAACAAAAATTTGAAGAATTCCAGGCTCTGGAAAAGGCTTACCGGGAATACTTCAGTATGAAGATGAGGATGGAAGCCGATATTAAGGATCTCTTGTCGAAAATGGAAGCTACAAAGCGGAACCTTGCCATGTGATTCTCTAATGAGCTGGGCAAACATCAGAAATGTTGTGAATCACAGGTAATTTACTGTTTAGAACAAAAGATTGTTCGTTGTGATGTAGCATTGTGACGACCATTAGCTTTTAATTGTAGGATTATCGTTTGATCTAGTTTTTGTTTTTTGTTTTTTTCTTCCTTTACTGCTAACCTGAATCTGTACAGGCTGCTAATAATCTTTTTTCATTTATAAACAGGCTCCCATTTTTGGAAGCAATTTAAAAGAGATATAACAGATCCAATTTCCATTGCCTGGAAGGATATTTCCTGTTCAGAATATAATAGAATTTAGCTGAAATTATGTATTCTCACTGAGCAAATAAATTTGGGTTTTTGTTTAAATGGATTAATTTCATCTATAGTCATTTAATTTTAATTTTGGTAATATTGCATTAAAGTTATAGCCTATGTTTGAATTAAGGGATTTCAAATAAGATTTTAAACAATTTATAAATTTATATCAAATTCATCGTTTAGCTATTTAAAAAAATCAAAATTCATAATTTTGGAAAACTCTTCGTCCCTAAAATATTTCAATTTTTAGGAAATTGGTTTTTCACCTCTAAGTGGAAAAGTTCAAAATGTATAGATTTTGATCAGTGATGGATTATTGTCAAATTTTTTTTTAATTCAAAATTGTTTCAAATAAATTAATAATATTCTAAAATTATCTTTAATAATAAAAAAAATAAAAATTATTTTTTTTAATTTCAACTAATTACTTTTTTATTATTTTTATTATAATTATTATTATAGTATTAATATGTAAAATATAATTACATATAATTATTATTTTTTTCAACTTTTAAAATAATCAATTTTATTTTTAAAATTTTTAAATATATAGTAAAATTGATTATATATGCTTAATTAATAATAAATTATCAATATTTAATAACAGATAAAATTGAAAATTAATTGTTAAATCTATTATAAATGAATATAAGAGAAGTTATATCATCAATGCATGAATTTTATAATCAAATCAAACGATGAAATTATCAGAATATATGAATTTTAAATTCTTTCAATCTAAACGGTGTCATAATTTTTTTTTTGTATCACACAAGTCACCTAACTATGGTTTAAATTCAGTAAAATCACTTCTAGTGATTTTTCAATAGTTAACAACGGAAAAAGTATAAGAGAAATTATATCATCAATACATGAATTTTATAATCAAATCGAAAGATGAAATTATCAAAATATATGAATTTTAAATTCTCTCAATTTAAACGGTGTCATAATTTTTTTTGTATCACACAAGTCACCTAACTATGGTTTAAATTCAGTAAAATCACTTGTAGTGATTTTTCAACAGTTAACAACAGAAAAAGTCGTGTTAGCATTTCAATTAGCACATAAGACATGTTACATTACTGTACATGTCAAATAGAATAGGTTGTACAAGTCAAATAGAATTATGGCACTCCAGTTGGCATTATTTTTAATTTATAGTACTGACGTGAATATTGAATTGTAAATTATATGGTATTCTATTTAATTTATACAGTGATGCGATATGTCTTATGTGCTAACTAAAATGCTAGTATGACTTTCAATTATTTACCGCTGAAAAATTGTCAAAAGTAATTTTACTGAAATTAAATCGTATTTTGATGAAATTAAACCTTGATCAAACATGATAACGGGTTTCCTTCTGATTTCCTATGAACTGCGTGTCTTGGTGCATATGCCCCTGTGAGTTTTGGCAGAATAGGTCAGCTTCAACTAGAAAAAGCTTCGAGACAAAATTATTGATGTTGTATTCTCTAAATGCGCGGATGATTGTAAATCCCTATAGAATCCAGCAACTTCACTCAGATTTATCAATTTTATATTATAAACAATAAGAAATTATGGAAGTACCTAAAAGAGCTGGACAGCAAAGGTCTAGCAAACTTCTAGTTACCTGATGGTTCTGGTTTTTATTTGCACCTATTTCTCACCAGGATGCATTTTGGCTTCACACAAGTAAAATATCATTTCTTCCTATTGGCCTAGGAAGCACATAAGCTAACAGCACAAATTCTGATCATCAGTGGCACCGCACCGTTCACAAAGGAGAAAAGTGGAAGTATCATTTGCAGGAAAATTAGTCAAATTACAGTAGCTCAACACTTAAAATGTTAAAAATTATTAAGAGGGAAATGAGTTCAGTTTTCATTTTTCACTCCAAGGCTGCCTCAGGAAAAAGCAGCTACCCAGTCTTCATCTTCATCAAACTCATCACCCTTATGGGTTTAATTTGCACCAGCTAGAAATCCCCATCAGCAACCTAATAAGCCGCTTGTTGCTTGTCTCATTGGTATGGTTATATACCAATACCACGTAATTAGACAGAAGAAGAAAACCTGGAAGTACCATTTACAGGAAAATTAGCTAACAGAACTTCATATTTCAAATTATTTAGAGGGAAATGAGTATAGTTTCCCATTTTCAGTCCGAGGCTGTCGCCTCAGGGAAAGCTACTCAGTCTTCATCTTCATCAAATTCATCATCATCTTCATGGTCACTCTCAGTATCAGAATCTTCAAGAGCCTCCTCATCACTGTCAGAGTCGCTTATCACATACCTAGTCTGCCTGCGGTTTGCCCTTTGCGGTCTAGCTCTTGTAGGTACCTCCATAATTTCTTCCAGGTTACTCGATGTGGAAGTGGAACCAGACATCTCTTCGCTTTCCTTGTTAACTCTTCCCAATACAGAGCCACTCTTCTTGTTGAATGGGGACGCTCGCATTTTCCTCACTTTCTTCTCTGGTGATATTCCTGGATTTTCAGCAGGTTTCAACATTTCAGTTAGAAACTTCTGACGTAAACCCAGAGATTGCTTGCTGGCTGGTCCTCTCTTCTTTGCACCTGCAGGGGGTTTAGCTGCCCTGGTATTTGCTGCAGGTTTTCTTCCTCCCTTCTTTTTTACTTCTGCAGCTGGTACCACTTCTACGTCAGAGTCATCATTTAGGTCTATTTCATAATCCTCGTCTTCAGAAATATCTGAAACAGTTGTCACAGGCTTCTTCTCAGCAGCAGCCCTTTTTCCAGGTCCTCTACTTGCAGGTTTTTCGGGAACATCAGTTTCCATAGCTGTAAGAGTAAAAACATGTATAAAATTTGTCCTATTGAAAATCCATGAATTTCACCAAATCACGACATCACAATTGTCTTTCTTTTTCTAAGAGTCAATTTTCAATTTACAGCAGGGACGAATAGAGATTACCTGCCGATTGTTCAGGTGAAGAATCAAGTCTGTATGCTTTAAGTCGATCTTTCAACGATTCAACTTCATCGTCATCGTCATCGTCATCTTCTAAGACAGGAGTGGGTTTTTCTTGCTGCCAAGCAAATGACTAAATGATTTGTTATAAGGAGGTGCGAAGGATAATAGGGGAGATGGAAACAAGACATACCTTAGCAGCAGCAGCAGTCTTTGAGCCCGCTCTTCCTTTCGGTTTCACTATCTCAGGACCACTTTCTAATGAAACAAGAAAAAGTTATTACCTTAGTCCATGAATATATATTGAAAATATAATACAAGTCAAAATGTAAATATGTAGTTGTTCACCTGTTTCCACTGAAGAACTGGATGATTTTCCTACAGTCTCCACACCTGCTTCTGCATTTTTTGCTGTCTTCTTCCTTGGATTTTTTGGTGCTTGTCTGGAAACTTTAAAACCACCTTGACCATTTATTATTTGACTTGCTGACTTCTTTCTCTCCTCCCCCTCTTCAGCTTCAAATTTCTGAATTAACCAAAAATCAGGATAAAGGAATATAGAATTGACCATGAAGGCAATGTAAAATATCATGTCAGATAAAAGAAGTAAATGAAGTGTTTATTTTGATGTGCATACTTCAAGTTGTGCCTCAAAAGCATCAAGGTCTGCCAACCATAAATCCACGGGAGTAGTCTTCCTTAAATTTTCAAGCTCCTCGTTAATTTTATCCTTATCTTCACACAACCTTTGAACCTTCTCAAGGGTCAAGCTTCCGATAGGCATAGACAGTAAATACTCATAATCGCTAGCCTGTACCCCATTGGCCTTAGTACTCTTAGAATTCTCTTCTATTTCATCTGTTCTTTCTTCTGATTCTTCTGTATCATCAGTTGCCCCAGCAACTACTGCTTCAACAGATTTCTTTTTTGGGATAGGGGTGAAACCTTTCTGTTGCAGCTCCAAGAACAGATCAGCTCTCTTCCGGTTGTTCACAACAATTTCCCCGTTCACAACCCCAAGGATAAATCTCACCTTGTTCTCCAATACCAGTGCCTCCCTCTCAAGATTTGAAAGTTTTAATTTCTGCAAGGAAGAGTGACTATAGTTAAAAACTTATTCTTCTGTGGAAGGTAGCAAAAGAAGTTGACTGCTGGTGACTTCTACAAGCCAAAATTAACTTACCTTTCTTTTCTCATAACATTCAAACCTCAAGTGAAAAAATTCTTCAAGAACTGCAGATGAAAATATGCATAAGTAAGCAACCGTCTAATCTAAAGCAATCGTCTTATCTAACTATAATAAACCTCAAAATAAATCCATAGTATCCAACTCGTACTCTCTTCAGGGCTTCCATATTTCTTAATAATGCCTTTTGGATCGAAAAGGTGCATGTTGCTAGTGCTAATTGTAGTACTTAATTTAAACTTCTTTAGCAAACCCTCATCCTCGGCTTCCTTCATCTTCTCCTCTGACAAGAGGACTTCAAACCATACAGTTACGTCATCTCCGTACTTCTTGAAATCCTGCAACCAAAACATTGTGTATGAGAGAAACTGGAGACACTAGAAAATATCTTTTGGTGGACATTAAATAGTTACCTTAACAAAAGCATCCTTGGGTAAGTTTCCCTTCTCATCTCTAACACCTTCCATGACAGAATTCAAAAAGTCTTTGTAATCATCAGTCCACCTACGGACTGGCAATTCAGTGATCCTAACAGTTGTTTCATTCACTTCCTCAATAAGTCCATTGACTGTATAGCTAAATCCACTTTCCTTTGAAGCACCTACTTCAATTGTTCCTCTGAATCCCCTATACCAAGGATGCATAGGTTCCATTTCTTCGCCATTCAACAGGTGCCTCAAGTTAGCAACAATATCTCTTGGGTTGTAATTCGGGACGAAAGTGCTCCACCCAGTGCCAATTCCTTCACAACCGTTCACAAGAACCATCGGTATAATAGGGGCATACCTATGTAGAAAACATGTTAGGTAATTTCCTAAATTCACATTAATTAAATACGCTGAGCTCAGTGAAAAAAAAATTACCAAGTGGGTTCAATAGAAAGGCCATCTTCTTCTAAGTAGTCCAGAAGATTGTCATCATCTTTGGGAAACAGGAACCTTGTGATAGGAGAAAGACATGTAAAAATGTACCTTGGACTTGCATGATCTTTGCCTCCCTGTTAAAGAAAAGGTTCGTATACAGAAGAACAATGATATACTCATCTTCCGCACCAAAATATTTTAATCAGAAGTACTTGGTTGAATTTAATGAACATGGAATTAACTTACCATGCAACGTGTGCCAAATTGTCCTTTTGGAGCAAGAAGGTTGATGTTGTTGCTCCCAATAAAATTCTGTGCCATTCCGATGATCGTGGCGTTAAGACTCTGCTCACCATGGTGGTAAGCAGACTTTTCGGATACATAACCTTGAAACTGGCTAACTTTGATGTCTTTGACCAAGTTTCTTTTGAAACAACTGAAAAGAATCTTCCTTTGAGCTGGCTTCAGACCATCAACCATCGAGGGAATAGATCTCTGAAGATCAGCCACAGAAAACAAAATAAGCTCCTTGTTGATGAAATCACTGTACTTTATAAGCTTCATTTTCTGATCAAGGTGAGTGCCAGGCTGCAAAAATTTAAAAAAAAAAAAATCAGACTCTGCCGAAAGTATAAAGGCAGATAGTTTAAGAACTAAAAGCTAAAATGAAGGGGGAAAAGAAAGAAATGAAACAAGACATGAGTAGGATGTTTAACCTCAAACTGCCGAAGCCAGTTCTTTCTTTCTTCGATCTTCTTCTTACTGAATGCAAGCTCTATGGCATTCCCATCTTGGTCATCTATCCACAGAAAATCTTTCTTGTGCTTGTGAATATCTTTGAAGTACTCTTTCGCTTCTCTTTTGTCGTTTGTTCCTAACCCCTGTGAGATAACCAACTCCATTACTTAACAATGCACAAAATAACAATGCACACCATTGATAGAACAGTACAAGATTACAAATGTCCTGATCACTTTCCTCCTAATAAAAGCAAACCTTATAATATTTGATTGTCCAACCACTTGCATTCCCATATAAACTTTCCTTCCATGCATGGTACTCAGGCATGGTATAAAAGGATAGAACTCTTCCGTTGCTATGAGTTGCCTGTACAAAATGAAGCACCAAAATTATATAGTAATCTTTAGATGAAATATTCTTATTGTTTGGGCCAATTACTGAAATTTACCAACCTTGACAATAGGAGTTATAAACTCAACCAAGAAAGATGGAACTTTCAGTAATGACGGCCAGAAATAATAGATGAAGTTGATCAACAAGCCCTTGATATGGGAGCCATCATAATCCTGCAGGAATTTCTTTGTTAGCAAGTGTCTGCTGTAAAATTGCCATCTCGCAAGTCATCAAGTGGACATAGAACATAACCTGATCAGTCATTATCATCAGATGACCGTATCTCAAGGGCTTGACACTGTCATACTGCTTATTTTGCTGTAAACCAAGGATCTTTTTGATACTCTCAATTTCTTTATTCTCATTCAGCTGTTTAGCGGTGGCTTCCCGTACATTGAGTAGTTTACCTCTGAGAGGAAACACACCATAGTAATCCCTAGCATCTTGAGGCAGCGCCCCTAAACCAGATATCTGTACAAACTCAGAGTTATAACAGTAGATAACAGTAGTTTATTGTTCAAGTGAACTACATTGTAGATAACTTACTGCAAGAGTTTTTGCTGAATCTCCTTCTGTCAGAATCAATGTACATTTATAAGAGTTTTTGGTTCCAGCTTCATTAGCATCCTCAAGCTTTGGAATATTGACCCTACCTCTCTTTGTTCCATCAGATTTCTTAAGATCTTTGTCCTGTTTGAATTTCGCCCACGAGAGTAGATTGTCCACAATATCAGACTTTGCTACTGCAGTCCAGTTAAGCATAGAAACATCAAATTCAAGTTCTTAAGAATGAGTTCTAACTTAAACGAAATCAAACAATGTACAAAACCTTTCTTCAGAAATTCTTCAGGAAGTTCACATTTAGAACCAAAATTGCTCTGGCGAAGTGTCAGAGTTTCCTTGGTTTGTGAATCAAAAGCAGGGTTATCAATGAGAGCACTGACAAAAACCCACAAATAGTTCTTTACATTGTGCGGTTTGATGTTGGCATTCTTGTTCTTCTTATTTACAACACCCACCACATAGTTAGCGATCTGATTAGTTATATAATCAACATGAGTTCCACCCTTGATTGTTGCGATTGCATTGACAAAGCTGACCTGTTACAAGAAGAAAACTCTTTTAAATAAAGATGGAAAAATGCAAATACAGATCTCTCTATATATTATATGGTTTCAATTACCTGTTGGAACTGGCCCTCAGAAGTACTCACGCATATCTCCCACCTCTCACCTACTTTTTGGTAAAAGCTGATCAAATAAATTAGAATATCAGATGGGTACAATACAGCTGAGAATATATAAACTCTAGATAGTTAACCAAATAGTTCAAAGTAAGCAACCTTTTTGGAGTATCTGTGCCATTTTCCGAGTCACCCAGGTACAGTTTAACATAATCCTGAAATGATTTAATAGGAACCCGCTTCCCATTAAGTTCAACCTTCACAGTCTTTCCGAGGCAGCCAGCCAAGTCAATTACTCGCTTTTTCATTAGAGCAACCACATCATCTTCGAGCATAACCATGTTAAATTTTACCAAATCAGGCTTGAATGAAACTTTCGTCCAATTCTCACCTTCCTTGCACTTTGTTATGCTCGGCACAGTCTTCTTTCCCATGTTGTTTGAGAAGACCTTGAAATCAATGGAGCCAATTTATATGAGCTTCAAAAGTTATAAACATTTTGCAAATAAGAAAATTAAGGTTTGAATGTTCTTCATAAGTATAGTATCACTATTTTGTATATGAACAATTATTTCGACCTAAAGAACAATGTCACTTAAAAAACAGAATCATAAGGCATATATTTGGCATGGGAAAGACCCTTCAACGAAAATTAATTCCATACACAAGCCTAACTCAAAGAACAATCCAGTACGGCACAGAAACTATAGACATGGCCATAAATGATACTTGCAATAAAATAAAATGCAAGAAATATGAATGAATATAAATTTTACAAGTAAATTTACCTGCTTATACTTCTTCTGCCGGCTACCATCAGCAGTTTCAATAATAAACTCCGTAGAAAAAATGTTTGTGAGCTTGGCTCCGTACCCGTTCCTCCCTCCAGTGGTCTTCTTCACTGTATCATCATAGTTGCTGCTAGTCAACAAGTGCCCAAAAATCAACTCTGGCACATACACACCCTCTTCCTTGTGGATCTCCACTGGAACTCCATTCCCATTGTTATAAACACTAATCAAATTATTCTCCACATCAATCACCACCTTCAAGGAATCCATGGTTGGATCCCTCTGTTTGTTATCGGCAGCATTGACCAAGATTTCGTCGAAGATCTTGTAAAGACCTGGCACGTAGGTAATCTGGCGGTGCACCATTTTGTCGTCATCGTAAACCCAGAGACTTTGTGTGTGCTTCTCGATCGACCCGACGTAGGTGTCGGGTCGGAGCAGGATGTGCTCGAGTTGGCTCTTCTTCTGGTAGGTTTCTTCAATGGTCTTGTGCGGGACCCCAACGTTGGCGTTGTTGCTGGTCATCAGCGGCACCGTTGCCATTGTTGATTCTGGAGAAGAAAAGAACCGGTCGATTTTTTGGTCGGATTTCTTCTTGTAAAGATTTCGATGGAAATGCAAAGGAAGCAAGCGTTTCTTAATTGGGCTGGATTCTGGAAAAAAGGAAAGGATTTTCGCTTTAGGGTTTTGGAGAGAGAAAGCTAGGGTTTCTGAGAAAGAGAGAAATTGAAGACACAGAGATGGTGTCTAATGAACTCAAATGGAGGTAGACGGAGAGTATGAGATCTATTTAAGCCAAACAATGCCTAGTGAAAAGGAGTAGGGGACTAACGGTCGGGAATTTGAATTTGAATATTTGGGGGACGGCGGGATTTTAAAATCGACGCTGAAGATACATTGAGGCTCTTAAAGTTCATAATCGGACGGTGAAAATTAGCATCAGGTGAGTGCGTGCTTCTCAAATTCTCTTCCATCTTTTTGAAATATTTACTATTATTATTATTAAAGAAACTTTTAAAAACCTGTAATGTTATCTATATATTAATATAATTATATAATAATATATATCTAATTATTTTATTTTTGTTAATGATATAAATATAATATATATACACTGAATTAAATTAATTATAAATAATATATTAGATTAAATTTATCTAACAATTTTTGTTATTATTATTATTAAGTTTATAATACGCCTTGTGTATCTTTTTGTCAGCTCTTCTTGGTTGATTGGAGAGACAATTTTGCTTTAAATTTTTGTACATTTTCAAACCCATTAATATTAATTACTTTTAATATTTTAAATTAAAAGCGTGATGTAGAATTTATTTATAATTTTAGGAATGGATGTTTAGAATAAATAAACCACTTATTATAATTTTTGGAATTTTGGAATTGAATTTCAACTAAAACTAATTTCTAATAATATAGGTGGAATTTATGAATGAATTCCACATAATGAGTCAAATAAATTTTATTGACCAAAATTCTTTATTGACCTAAAATTAATTTTTTCTTTTTCTCTTTTATCATTTCACAAAGTTAGCAAACATTCTTTCTTATTTTTTTTCTATTTCCATCTTCTTTTCTTTTATTTTTTCAATAGCAATTGAACCCTATTAGTCTTATTACTTAAATTTTATCAAACTATATAATATTATAAATTATAATTATGTTTGAGATTTTTTAAAAAATATTACATATGTTTATGTAAAAATAATTTATCTCTATACAGATTTAACTAAAGTGCATATGTTTATGTATTATTTCAATACAAATCTATATTTTTTAAAAAAGTTATTACGGTGATAATTTGGAAAAATATGTAGATGAATATCAAATTTTAAATCTCCAAACACAATTAAATGGAATTTAATTGAATTTCATATTTTAAGTTATGTCCTTCTAAACATGGAGAATTCATTTATAAATGAATTCTAGAGTCTTAATTCATTTATTCCAAACAAAGGGTTAATCTCTGTATCATTATTATTTTTTATAAAGAATTTATATATTTTTAACAATATCTAATATTCTCATAACGAATTAATTCAATTATTTTAAGTCCTTAAAAAGATAATTTAAACCTTTTCTTTGAAACTTTTTAATTTTGGAAAAAAGAAATAGCATCAGACTAATTTTTGAAATTTAACTCAAGAAACCAGAAACAAGGAAACATTCAGGATTTGAAATTCTAGTAGATGGATCAAGAAGTAATACTTGGATCTCAACTGACAGTTCCATTAAATCCAATATCAACGAAGTAAATTATGAATAAATCATATAAATAGTATAAAAAATTGTCAATTTGTTATGAAATGATACCAAATCTTTTAATAACTATAGATTAGCACTAAAATTTTCAGAATTATTGCAATATGGTATCTGAGATTACTTTATGGTACTATAACATATAAATTAGGGTGTGCATCATTCTAGTTCAGTTCGGTTTAAAATCAAACCGAATTTCAATAAACTAAACTGAACCTAATCGAATTGAAATATTTTGGTTTGGTTCGATTTGGTTTAATCGGTTTTATAAATTAATTTATTAATTAACGTAAATTATAATTATTACCATATTTTATCAATTATAAAAAAAAAAATCAATCGTAATAACTTTATCATGTAATCTAAATTAAAATCAAATATCATAAATTTATAAATTGCTGCAAATTAAAATCAAAACTTTATAAATTAATATAGATTGGAATCAATTATTATAATTGTATTAATTACCATAAAATTAACATTAGTTAACACAAATTAGAATAATTGTTATAGTTCATGATTTTATCAACTATCATGTAACAAAACTAATTATTATATATAAACTATAATTTCTTTGATTTTATGTAAAAATTATAATTAAATACTATAAAATTTATAATATATATATATAAAGTTCTGTCAGTTTAGTTTAATCTACAATATGGTTCGATTCAGTTTTTGATTTCTATTCGATTTTGCTCACCTCTAATATAGATGATACACCGCGTTAGAAGAGTTTCCACATCAACATTTCTACTAACAAAACAAAAATCTGAAAATCACTATATACATTTATTTGAGTTGATAGATTGTGTCAAATTAGCAACTCATATCTTAGAAAACATTCATTATAGTCATTTTCAGATATGTTATTTTAGTAAAAATGCTAATGTAGAAATTCCTATAACACCTATACTTTCTTGCACAAAAAAGTGATTCGAAATACCACATTACAACAATTTTGTAAATTTTAATACCAATTTATAGCAATTAAAAAGTTTGGTACCATTTTATAATAAAGTGACAAGTTTTGATAACAATATCATTCCTTTATTTTTTTTTTTCTTTGATATTTCTATTCTGCGCCAAATATTGCAAAATATTACACAACAATGAAAAGTAAACAGAGTATGAATATGTTGTTATGATGACTTTTACATGAGATGCCAGTTTTCATGTACACAAAACCGAAGTTATTCTCCACACTATTGCATTTTACAACCATAAAATGCAACAAACTTGACTCCTGAGTCTTATACTCTTATTAAACCAAAAATCCTTTAGATTGAAAATGATAGACAGAACTATCTTTTTGTTCAATCCAGGATTCCTGCTTTCCTATAGCTCTCGACAGAGTCACTAAGAGTTTCCTCCAATGAATGGTAACTCCAACCTAGCCTTTGCAACTTTTCCGAGCTCACCAATCGTGGTTCTTCCCCTTCTTCGGTGAATCTGGCAAGGGACAAACAGAGGTTTAAGTAGACCAGAAGGAAACAGCTGTAGATGATAATCAATAATTAGGAATCACTAGTCGTAATGATAAAGGAGAAAATCACCGAGCCCTTACTTTTTGGGATACTCATAGTTAGGATATAAACTTCTCAATTTCTCAACCATGTCTCTTGTAGTGGTAACATGACTGGTGCATATGTACCTCCCTTCTGCCTCAGGCTTCTCATATGTCAAGAGCACTGCTTCTGCTACATCTCGTACATCTACCACCGATCGATGTTTGTCTTCAATTGATTCATATCTTTCTGAATGGCATGTACAAAACAAAAGTTGGATTGAGAAGAAAATAGTTCCAAATCCCAATTCACATCAAACTAGTATTTCAAATCAAATGGACCTAATATCGCATGCATCTATACAGAACAAGGCATAATACATAGGTTAAAGTAATATATCATTAATTTTTGAAGACAACAACAATAATGCCAAAATTTAGCTCAACATTCAAAGTTTTCCAAGAATTAAAGAGCATCAGCGAAATGTAGCAATCTATTTGCTGAGAGGCAGGAAACAAAGACTTACTGATACACCAATCACTCAATATTCAAATCTTTCAAGCACAGAATTTCATCCTGAAATTGTAATGTTTCACTTAGTGACCACAAAATACTCTCAGAGACATTAAACTATACTAGCTTTCAACAATCAAATGCAGTATAATCATATCCATGCCCAAATAAAGCTAGCACCTTTCAAGAGCTTAATGATAGCCAAGCTGCTCGTATTCACTGTGGGCTGCAGAATCGGCCCAAGAATGAGGGAAGGACAAACAGTTACAATATCAAGTCCTCTTTGTTTTGCATACTCAAAAGCCTCAATCTCAGCTTCTGTCTTGGAAAGAAAATACCAGTTCTGCGACAAACAAAGAACTATGGATTATAGTTAAAATAAAGGGGAAGAAATATGAGCATAATTATGGTCACAACTGATCATATAACTCATATAATAAGCAAGACAGCATCATAGCAAAATTCACAACATATAGATAAAAGTTTAGCTGTAGCATTGCTGTTTGAGTTAGTCACCTTAGTTGTTCTGCAATATTCCTTATCAGACCAACAACTCTCATTCATCACTTGGCCTTTGGGCCAGTGTGGGTTCATGAAGACTGCAACGAAAGATGATACAACAACAACTCGCTTAACCTTTGCTTCACTACATGCTTTAAGCACATTTAGAGTGCCTCTTACAGCAGGCTCCAGTAATTCTACCTAAAATCGTGAACACATGGCATCCAGTTAATTGAATGTGACTTGAAGAACAAATTTACTAATTGCTACAAGTACAAGAAAATAACAACACATTTGATTCTATAAAAGGTTGCAACTGGGCATTTTACCTCTGGATTGGGTACGGTAGAGGCAGGAACAGGGCTAGCAACATGGAAAACTCCATCGCAGCCCACAATTGCAGAACATAGAGAGTCGTAATCTAGCAAGTCGGCCTTGAAAAGTTTCAGGTTATCAGATGCCATGTCCAGCTTTTTCAAGTGAGCATACTTTTCATCAGCTGCATAATATTTGAGAACAAGAATAATTCATTAATTCTAGGAAAAGAAATAAAGATAGAAAAAAAAAAAAAAAAAAAGAACTCCGTTACCATATTTTTCCAGAACCCAAAAACTGAGTCAAATTAAATTAGCTAGATCACAGTATAATTTGGGGATCAGAAAATCGACAGTTAATAGTTAGATCAGAACTAGGTAAGCAATTGTTGAGGGAAATCCAGCAATAGAGAAACATTTAGAATAAGTATTACAGACAAATATAAGTGTAGAAAGAGAGGAAGAGTTTTATTATTATTACAGGGATCTCTAACAGTTCCATGGACAAGGTAGTTCTTGGAGAGGAGAAGCTGAACAACCCATGAACCTAGGTAACCTCCAGCTCCTGTGACGCATATTTTGCCCTTTGTTGCTGCCATTTTCAAACCTTAGCTAGTAGCCTGCAGTTGGTTCGGTAAAGTCTCCTCCTTTGGCAAAAAGCCAGAGTTTTCTGTTTTCTATTTTATCGGTGTTGACTTATATGCCAATTCCGAATTTTTCTCCTTCATTCCTCTCATATGCCTTTCCACAACCAAATGTTTAAGCCGCTGTTTGGGATGGTTGATCAGCATTTCAAAAGCAGATTAATTTTTTTATTTAATTGACGGAATTTTTTAATTTTTATAAATTATTTTTTAAATTTGTTTTAAACAAATATTTTTTTATCTGTTTTTATTTGAAAAACTAAAAATAAAATTTTTTTTTTGCTAAAATAAATTTTTTTAAATTCAATCTCAAAGGATCAGATTAAAAAGGTTTTAGTTCGCAATTTAATTCCTTAAAGTATTTTATTGTCCAATTTACTTTATCAACTATATTATTTCCTTGTATTTTTAAAAATATAAAATTTCATTTTTAATGCTGATATAATAATAATATTCAACATGTCAGATATTATATTTTTCTAAAATGCGATGGAGAAATATAAAAAAAAACTGAATTTAGAATACACAAAAACTAATAAACATTTTAAAAGGTAAAATCATACTGCATATAAAAGTGAAAATAGAGAGTGATTATATTGTTTAATTTGGTTAATTTTGTCATTTACTAATTGAATGTATTAATAATTTATTAATTAGAAGTTTAGTTCTATTGTGACTAAATAACTATATTTTATATATAAAAAATCATACAACTAATATTAAATAAAATAAACTAATAAAAAGCTATTAGTGTCCAATATTATTATTATTTTTACATTCTGTGAATACTATTAATGAAAATCAATATTATTATTCTTAATTACAAATAAGTGATAATTATAAATAAAACTTCAACATTTAATCCAATTTTTAATTTAACGTCCAACATTTTTTTTTAAGTTTCGTAAATATTATTATTTAAAACTTATATTATTATTTTTAATTTATGAATTACAAAAAAATGATAATTATAAATAAAACTATAACATTTAATCTAATTTTTAATATAATGTCCAAAGAAATGACATTGAAGAAGAAATATTTAATATATATAGAGTTATATAATATATTTAACTTTTATTATTATTATTATTATTAT
>CATIWF010096625.1:0-70315 GCA_949630135.1 Balakata baccata
GCGGTGAAGAATGGGAATCTTGTTGTTTGTTCTGCTGCAAACTCTGGCCCCACTGTTTCAATCGACCGCGAGTTCCCATCTTATGTCATCCTAGGAAATTACAAGCAATTCAAGATTTACCTTTTTAGTTTGATTCATTTACTCCGTTTAATCATGTGTTTATATCAGCTTAAACAATAATTAATAGACTTCATTTTTTGTTGTATGAAAATAAGTAAATATGTTTTCTATTTTAAAAAATTAAAAAAAAAATTTAATTTCTAATAAGTAAACAATTTTATAAATTTTATATGAGAACGAAAAATTTTTATTTTCTTTTGAAAATTAAAAAATAAAAACAGAAAACAATTTTCCCAAAGTAATTGTCCCAAAATCTTTATAAATTTTCATAAATGAGAATATCAAACAAATCACTTATTAACTAATATAAATTAATAGGTGTATATCCTCTTCCAGTCATATGTTATTAAGTATTCGAACTCTGGTTATAGGAAAGGCTATTAGTTTAGATCTTTTGGGTTTTTTTTTGTTTGCTCTTCTATTTTCAGTTCATTTTTGTTTCTTAATTTTTAGAGAAGAGTTTTTTTTATTTCTTAGTTTCAGAGAAGAGTTTTTTTTATGACTTTAATCTTCATATTAAAATAGTCTTTCTCTTTCACATATTAATAAAACAAAAGGTTTATAAAAAAAAAACCAGTATAAATTAATTTAAATAATTTGAAATGACTTTTCATCATTGGATTGGTTATAATATAAAAGATTTATGCTAGCAACTTTCATAGATTGCATATTTGTGCGCAAACTAATGAGATTTTTTTTTTTTTTAAACATTAAGAGAAATTTTCATTAATCATAATTAGTCCAATGAATACTGGTGATGTAATTGGAAAACAAATGTGACAAACTTCCAATTTACATTTGGGGAAAACTAGTCTTCAAGAATTCCTAGCTATAATTAATACTTGCATCGAGAGTCCAAGATCATATGACCTAAACTTGAAAAAAAAAATTCCCTTAGTTCATTCCTACATATAGAATGATCAAATGAGCTGAACTTCTCTTATAAAATATATATATGGTCAGTGAGGTTGTCCCATTCTTAGTGCTACATAAGCCAGAACCCTATAACCCACCAACATTATTAGCAAAGCAGCCACATCCCACCACATATTATCAAGACCCAAGTACTTGATCGCCGGAAAATCCATTACCCTGCAACCCATTCTCATCTCGCATGCATAAACTTCATTCGCCGAGTACTGTACTCCTACGAGCAGCTTGTAACAATAGTGACTGAAAGAAATGTACTTCAACCAGGCTATGAATACCGGAATATGCTGAATGTAGTATCCCCCGGCGAGTAGAAACACCAGCATGGTCACTGAGGCTAAAGTAGTTGCCTGTTTAACGTCCATTAAAATGGCGCCGAGGGCTAGTCCTAGCCCCTGGGATACTAGCACATTGAAGAGGATTATCAAAAGGGTTAGTACAAATGTAACTAGAGAAGGCTTGAGGCCACCCATCCAATAAGTGATTGTGACAAAAATGGTAGGCAGAACAAGCTCCATGGGCAAATCGCCAGCTATTCTAGCAAAGTAATAGGAGGAAAGGCGATACATCCCCGAGGAACGCTCTTTTATTAGCATTGGCCTCTCTTGAGGGAATGTGAATATAGCATTGAACAGAGGGAAAAAGCCCCAGAATATGGAGAAAAAGAAGAGAAGTCCCACCTGTTGAAAACATTTTTACCATCATGTTGCAACAGCATAAATCTGTTACTATAAATAGTTCGCAAGAAAATTATAATTGTGAATCAGAAAGTGAAACAATACCTGATCTTGGATGTGGGAAGTATCAGAATGCCACCATAAAAGTCCTGAAAGAATGGAAACTGACATAACTTGGAAAATCCTCAAGCCAGAGTATGATTCATGCTTTCTTTCTCGGAGACCTCTTTTCAGCAGCACTCTGAATTGCTGCCACCAGCTGGTCGTCCATTGATCCTCAGTCTCTGCAACCCACTAACATATTATCACTACAGCTCTTGTAGAATTTGCAAAAATTAATTGTAGATGGCTGGATTATCTTGTAACTTACTTCTTATTGATAAAGTTGCTGATGATGAGGATGGAAGAACAGAGTCCTGAAAATTCTGGCGAATTTCAGCTTTCAATGTGGGATATAAGTTCTTCCTGTAGGATGAGATCAGAGATTGTTTTGTTTTATTTTGATCATCATGATGGTCTAATCTGCTTTGAATCTCAGGTTGATCATCTTGTTTAGTGTCAGGAACTATACCTGCATCCCCAAAAACACTTCTGAAGTAAAGAAAATTAAGGTAAAACAAAGAAGAAATCACCATAACTTTCCTTTTCCACTAAAGAGAAAGAAAGAGCAGTAAAAAATAAAAGAAGATATGAATAAGACAAAATATATGAATCACCATTAGATTAAGTTCAATAGACCCTATCTGACTCATTAAGAAAGTTCAACGTCTGATCTCACTATACAAATCTTGCTAATGAACATGGTGGATAATAGTAATATATTTTTCCCATTTCACTACAATCTGGACGACAACTAGCAACTATAGGACACACTATAATTAATTATGTCAGGGGATCAGATTGGTGAATAATTGGTGACGACGGTTCATCTATCTTTTTCAGATTAATGTTGAAAACTTTTCAATTTGTAATTGGCTAATTTTGGGGTACACAAACTTTTCAGAGAGAAGAACTACTTGGTGTCCCACCCAGATATGATATATAAATGGCAAAAGTTTTAATTGCTAGATGTCGTAAGCTTCATGGCACACATATTTCAAGTCTTGAATTTAGTCCAGCAATCAAAAAGAACTTTCATAGACATTTCCTACAAGACAAATGATTTTATATGTACCTATTCGTATAGTCTTTGTCATATCCCGTGTTTTTTATGACACACTTGAGCTTTACAACTAAGTCTTGCTTCTTTCAAACAAACACTGTTAAGATAAACTTTCATACGTATCCAGTTCCAAGCTCAATCAGTTCCCAATAAATTAATAATAAAAGTATGATGGAAGAAACTTACCATTAGCAAGATCCAGGAGAAAATCAGCAGGATTCAAGAAATTGAAACCGGGTGCATAACCTATTGACCCGAAATACTCCATGACTCGACTCGCTTGTCCGCTGTAAATGGGGCAGCCATCCGACAGCACTACAACCTTGTCAAACATCCTATACAGCCTACTTGAAGGCTGATGAATGGTGGTTATGATGGTCCGACCGCCGCGAGCTAGCCCTCTTAAGGTGGCGACAATACGTTGGGCGGTGGTGGAGTCAAGCCCAGAAGTGGGTTCATCAAGCAATAACAAACTCGGGTTAACCAGCATTTCTTGCCCGATACTGACCCGTTTCCTTTCACCGCCGGATACTCCACGAAGTAAAGACCCACCCACTATACTGTTTCTACACCTGGTTAAACCAAGCTCCATGATCACCATCTCAGCTTGCTCTATCTTCTCTTCTGTGGTGAGCTTTTTGGGTAGCCTTAATAGAGCAGCATAGGTTAAGGTCTCTAACACTGTGAGGTGAGGATATAAGACATCATCTTGTGTGACGAACCCGGTTTTCCGCTTCATGAAGCTAGAAAAGGTGAGGCCATTGTATGTTATGGTGCCGGAGAGTTTTCCCGGTAGCCGGCCGGCTAGAGCTGTTAAAAGGGTAGTCTTTCCACTGCCTGATGGGCCTAGCATTGCTAGTAGCTCACCAGGACGAACTATGCCACTCACACCATTGAGAACACTTCTAGTTGATTTTGGTCCATGTGTTAAATAACAGCTTCCTTTCGTAGACAGATTAACACTATAAGCAACATCTTCAAACTGTAAAAATAAATAAATAAATGAAACCGGCTGATCAAAATGTATGCAAGTTAATGTTAATTAATTAATAATTAAGTATACCTTGAGAGTAATAGGACGCAAGGATTCACGCAAAATAGAGAATCTTGATGGGTTTTCATCAGATAATGGATCATGGGAACATGGGTTTGTGTTGATAGATGAAACAGAAGGGTCAGCATGAACAGAAACAGTTTCTGACCAGTTGGCGAGTACGGTGTTAGTTGCTGGAGCAGTGGCAGAAATTGAACTATCTTGCTCAGGAGGCATCATTGGATGATAAATCTAGAGAAGAAGAAGAAGAAGAATTAATGGAGAAAAGATGAGAAGGCAAGAAAGAAGAGCACATGTGAGAGTTTATAAAGTGAAGAAGGAAGGCACGAGAGAAGTGGAATTGGGTGTGATCCATGATATAGCCTCAGCAACTACCACTACTTAGACACTGTAGCTTTAGGTCTTTTGCCAGTGTGGGGGAGATGTATAATCTATAATGTATTCATTCATCAATTCTAATCTAATTATGTCCTTTCTTTTCAAGGTTTAATACGTGTCATTTACAAATTTGCTGTGAGCTTGTGTATGCTACGTGGAGAAATTAGAATTCATACTCTTCAGTCTCCAGCTCATAATAAGGTCAAAGAGACTATGAACTAATTGTTGTTATTATTATTATTTAGAACAATGAAAACATATTCTACCCAAATAGAATAAAGATTTGTTTCGAGCAGGATTTTGCAAATACATCATCTCAATTGAGAATTTTTTTTAATAATTATATATATATATAATAAATTATAATTTATTATATTTATAATTTTTCGTAAATTCGGTCTTAATATAAGTCATTTCCAGGGACCGACCCCTTTTTGATTATTTATGTCATAAGGGGTGAATGAATAGTTGTAACAAAATCAACAAGATCGAAAAAACTAAGAAAAAGTAGTAAAAATTGTCATGCACTGTTGGAAACCATATATACAAATAATTATATTATATTAAATTTATTAAATGTTTCAATTTTTGATCTAGAAGTGTACCAACGACAATATCATGTTTAGGTATATTATATAGTACAAAGAATATTTTTTTTTTCCATCAATATTGACTTAATTAATATTTTTATTTATAAAATTATAAAATATTTCTGATTTGGATTTTTTCGTTACCATTCATTAATATGAGTCAGAATTTAACACGAATTATATAATACAAAAAATATGTTTTTTTATTAATATCAATTTAATTAATATTTTTATTCATAAAATTATAAAAAATTTCTAATTTAAATTCTCTCGTCATCATTTACTAATATGAGTGAGAATTTAACACGAATAAAGTCTGTAAAAAAGAAATGATTATTCCTATACAGCTCACAGCTTATTAATATATATATTTGCAATATTTTTTTTTCTTTTTTGGATCTGACTTAGATAATGTGTCAGTAAAGTAGAACATTATGATCATCATCCGCTAGGTGTTAGCCTAAGACGGAACTGCAACCAACAATATAAATCCTAATTTTATTTCACCCTAATTCTCTCCCTTTTTCTGTGAGATATGCTAGGAGTTTAGAATTCCCGTTAATTATTCTAAAAATATATTTTAAATTTTTTTATTTAATTAATTATTTTTTTAATTTTTTATAAATTTTGTTTAAATATATATTTAAAAAAATATTTATTTATTTATTTTCATCTAAAGCAACTTTCAAAATTTTAAAAAGTTAAAAATATAAAATTTTTTTCTAAAAATGTTTTTCCAAATTCAATACTAAACACTTTTGTTGTCTCTTTTTTTTTAATTATTTAAATTAGTATAAATTTATACTAAATAGATCATCAAAAAGTAAAATATTTATTTTTAAATTTTTAATATATTTTATATCCAAATTTAAAATATTTAATTAAAAGAAAATGGACACTTATCATCGTTTGAGGATTATGGTATCTCTTTTTCAATTGAAAGGGTGTCCAAAATAATACTAATAATAATAATAATAAGTGGGTTCCTCCTGCCCTTTATAGGTGGCGAATTGCTATTCAATCTTGAGAGATAGTGGCGGAGATCGGGTGCTGTTTCCTTGGAAAGTTGGCGTCATTAATAAATGTATCTCAAAAATGTAAAAATTTATTAATATATTGCTCTTTTTCTTTCTACTTTTCTTACTTTGTGGGAATTAGTTTCGTGATCACATTAACTAATCATGCTTTTCTTTTGAGTATACATTAATTATTTCTACTATGTATATACTTCTATTTTTTTTTTTAGTATATACGTACTGTTGGATAAATTAATGTTCAATGTCTTTTGTCGGAATAGTTACAGTTGATCTGATAAGACTTATGATCTTATAACATGTAATTCTTCTACAATAAGTTTCAAGAAAATAAAGAGGAAATAAATAATGTTGTAAAAAAAATTGTATTTCTTTCTTTTCTTTTCATTTTTTTTTCCAATGTATTGATGAAGAACATAATTATATTGTTTAGATTGGTAAATCAATACCTCATGGTTATATGTCCAACGCAAAAAAAATTAATTTTTTTATTTTATTTTGGTTATGAAAATTAAACTATAAAATCATTAACACATATTGTTTTAGAGATCAATTTAAAGATATTAACGAGTTTTTTTTCTTTTTCTTTTTTTTTTGATAAAAAATATTAAAGTATTGAAATAAAATTTTTTTATCTTAATCTTCTATGAAAGGCACAAGAAAATGTGATTCAAATTTAAAATATAAAAGTTAATTAAAGGGTGGCTAAATTGATATTTTCATTTGTGAGAATTAGGATAAAGTCTCGAATTTTGAATTTATTTGCCACCATCTACCAATATTGATACGAACTTGTTATCTTTATGATGTGTGCAAATGAATAACTATCCATGTTGTATAACTTTACGACCTATTAAATATTCTCATGAACAAAAAAGTTAAACATAAAAAAATAATACTCTTTCCGAAAAATATAGGCCTAGTTCTATATTTTCACACATAAAAAAATTAGTTAATTTAGTTAAATTAATAATTTTTACTTGATATTTTCCAACAGTACCCTCCATTTTATTATTATTTTGAAAAATAACAATTTGATATTCTTAAAGTTAAAAGTTATTTAAAACAAGAATTGAAAAAAATAAATAGATATTTAGATATATTTAAATAAATGTATATTTATAATTAAATAAAATAAATACAATTAAAAAAAATAAATGACATATAATTTCGGACAATTTTTTTCGGACTGATAAAATAATAAACAAATAATATCACCCAGTCTTTGTTGCTTAAGTCTAAATTCTAATAGAAAAATCTAACTTTTATGCAAATCTTTAATAGCAATATATTCGATGGCTTTTTGCCTAAAATATATTCTTAAGTTATGGTTTTGTTCTCTGCAAGCATAATCACACCCCACATCTCAAAACATGACCCTAATAAGAATATATATATATATATATACAGCATTTCAAGCCTAGTTTTGGAGAATTGGGAACTGTATTTTCCTTTTTCTTTTGGATCCAATAGTAACATATGCCTATTCTATCAAAAATTTTAGCAATACTTTTTTTTCAATATTTTATTAAACACTTGTTCTAATAATAGATCTATATTATTAAAATTTTAATTTACATAATTTACTATTTCCTTTAACAATTTAAATTTAATAATATAAATCAATTATCAAATGAATATCCAAAAAATATTTTAGAAGAAGTGTTGCTAATATTTCTGTTTAATTATTCTACATAGGGACCCAAACTATAGTTCCCAACGTTATGTACATTGCCAAATATAAAAAAGGAAAGAACAATATGTTAGATCATAAGAAACAGTTGTTTCATTGTTCTAAAAGAAAATAAAATCTTTTTAAAGCTTTGGATTCTCACTATGTATGACTGAAATTCTGAAATATCTGTATGAATTTTAATTGATGGCATACTTTTTACTGTTACCAACAGTAAATTGGATTCGCTTGTACCAGAGTTGCCTGATTTATTTTGCCAAGTGTCCTCTGCTTTTCTTCAAGTCCCTTTGGAAATGGTGAGTTTTCTCTTTTTTCCACTTTGCTATTAAATTCTATATAGGTGGATGAAGCTAACTTTCCCACGTTGCTTCTGTCAATTTCTTTTCAGTGCTTTCTGATTTATAGTATTTATCTTCTTTAGGGTTTTGGGTTTCCTAATAATTCTGAAGTATAAACAAATTGCCAACTAATTCCAAACTCAGATTGACTAATTAATTGCCAAATTAGGTCACTTCCAATGAGAATACTTCTATTAAGGGAAAAGGTTGGGAATTTAATTGGTGTTCAATATTTGTTTATGGACATGAGAATAATACCGTAGCTTAATTAATGATAATAAGATTAGTATCCATCTTATTTAAATTTTAAGTAATTATTGTTCAATTTTTTTGACATTTTTTCCTTTGAAAAATCAGCAATATATATGTGTACCTGACCCTGATTTTCCTTGATTGTAAGAAGATTGCGACGTACTTTTTTTTTTTTCTTTTTTTAGGTGCCAGCATATGCTTGTCGATCACTACTTTTGCCTTATATAAAAAAATATATATTTATATATATAATTCTCCTGAGCCCACTGTATATAAATTAGTTGATAAATTATGATTAGGTTTATCAGGCAGTAAGCTATTCTCATGTAATTATTATAACAGTAATAAATTCTAGTAAAGGCTCGATTTCAATTTTTTTTATTTTCATAAATGATAATAACAATTAAGTTAATGTAAATTAGTTAATAAATTGATCTATAAGGATTGGTTTAAAAATAAAAAATAGGAAAAAAATTAATTAATGGTTTGAAAAAGGTTAAACAATTAAAGCTCTTAATAATAGAGAATTTTTCTTTCCTTTTCTGTCTGGTAAAGTATGAATCTCTTTTATAAAGTAGAAAATTTTAAGTGTCACAAAAAAACAATTGATCATTACACATGGAATGAAAAAAAATCATTAAACAAAGTATGCATTTTAATTTAGGATGCTTTATGTTTGTTGGTCAACCTAATTTTATTTTGCAGTGTATAATATATAATTAATTAGCCAGCATTGACTTTTAAAAAAATAATATTTTTAACAATCAAGAGAATAAATGAATAATTTTTTTCCTTTCCTCTTATAATATGCACAAATGGTATAATTGATCATATATATACATATAAATATATGTACATGCTGCTCACATACATTGACTCTAGCTGAATTTCTTTTCACAATTATTAAGTCCCAGTTTTGTCATTGGAGAAAGCACTTACGGGAAATTTTTTAATTTTTCTAAATTTTAAATACTATTTTCGGATATAATTAAAAATATATATAAATAGATATTTTTCTCATAATCAAATTTGAAAAAAAAAACTAATTTATATAAATTTTATAAAATCGGTCAATTAAAAAAAAATTATTAACATATTTTTTTTATATCTAACGATAATTCCAAATATTCTCTAAGTTCAAATCTCTAAATTCCTTTAAAAAAAAAAGTTCAGATCTCTAAATCCATTCAATTCTAATAATTATAATTTTTTTTTTTTAAAGAAAGATATGCTTTTTATTATATACAAAATAATTTTTACGATATGCTAAATTTTGAATAATTTAAATTGTTAAGAGTATTATTACATAAAAAAAATTCGTTCATTTTTAGATTTACAAATTTAATTCTTAGAACTTTTTATGTATTTAAAATAATAAACAGATAATTACTAGATTGAAAAAAAGAACAGAAAGAAAAAAAAGAAAGAAAGAAAAACCTGAGGTTGCAAAATTGTTTACGCCAAACCAAAAGCCAAAGACGAAAATGATAATTGAAGGACAAATCAGCTTTAGAAAACATAAAGAGTTAAGGTTGAAACTTGGTCTGATAATGTTATCAAAATAACCAGACATTCATACATCATTTCTAGCTGTATGCAGCATAGTTAAAGATTCAACTGATCCAATGACGAAATTTTCTTTTCCGAAAAGAAAATAGAACAAATTATGGGATGAAGTAAATGATCATAGAAGAAAGACACCTTTTCCTTTTTTTTTTAAGTTTGTCTCTGTTGTAATTAATGTTTCAAAATTAATTCATGTTTCTCCGACGTTGATTGAAGAAATTTCCTTAAATATGCATTAAAACTTGTGATTAAAGTGAGAAGATCAAAAGTAATACAGCTAAGAATTGGTATAGTGTCGTATTTTATTTTGAATTGTATCTAATTGTTTTCTGTCTTATTTTGTATAGTATCTAATTGTATTGTATCTCGTACAGATATTATACGACACTAAACGAGTAGATACAGTTAACTAAATGTTTCAACAGACACGAATAGACACAAATATTAATATAATTATAAAAACAAATAGCAATACAATATTTATTTATATATAAAATATTCTAATACAATTAATTTTAAGGAAAAATTATTATTTATTTCATATAATTTGACATAATACATTAGTATTCTTTTGAAGTTTGAAAAATATACGATTTGTCTCTTTTAGTTTGACATAATACAATTGTACCCCATAAAATTTAAAATTATATTATTTACTCCCTAAAGTTTTGACATATTAAACTAGTACTTCCTGCAAATTTAATTTATCTGACTAATACTCCTATGAGCAAAAGAAAATATTTTTTTTACTAATGTATTATATTCTTTTTCAAATATCAGAAGGTATAAGTGTATTATGTCAAACTACAGAAGACAAATTGTATATTTTTCAAACATCAGAGGTACTAATGTATTATATCAAACTATAGTAATTTTCTCTAATTTTAACATAATGTATTATAAAAACAAATAGCTATACAATATTTATTTATATATAAAATATTCTAATACAATTAATTTTAAGAAAAATTACTATTTATCCCATATAATTTGATATAATACATTAATATTCTTTTGAAGTTTAAAAAATATACGATTTGTCTCTTTTAGTTTGACATAATATAATTGTACCCCATAAAATTTAAAAGTATACTATTTACTCCCTGAAGTTTTGACATATTAAACTAGTACTTCCTGCAAGTTTGATTTACCGGACTAATACTCCTATGAGCAAAAGATAATATTTTTTTTTACTAATATATTATATTCTTTTTCAAATATCAGAAGATATCAGTGTATTATGTTAATTACAGAAGGCAAATTGTATATTTTTCAAACCTCTAGGGTATTAATGTATTATATCAAACTATAATAATTTTCTCTAATTTTAACATAATGTATTATAAATTTATTATATATAAAATATTTAAAAATTTTATTTAGTTTGACATTAAATAATTAAATTTTTTATATATTTTTAATTGTATTTAATTGTGTCTTAACATGTGAAACTGATAAAATCCATTTATGACATAGTTTTTCTGAATATATTAAGCGTATTGATACGGTTATAATTTATATCCGCTAAATTCAAATCTATATTCATTATCATTTAATTGTTTTGTATTACAAATTGTCAACTCTAATCAAGATAAGCAAATGAAAATTAAATAGCCGATAAGCAATTAGAGAAAGAGAAGATATTCTCTTTTTGGTGATATCTTATCAAGATTTTCATTTTAGGTGTGGATTAATCGCCTAATTTTGCTTTTATTATTATTACTCATCTTTCACTGGATTTTTTTTATTAATAAAGGCTTACAAAAAATAAATAAATAAAGCAACTTTAGTATTGAGAGGAAGGGATTCGATCAGAGAAATTTGGAAAGTAAGCTAAAGGTTAAACAATGACAGAGGGTACCATCTTCAAAGGGACATTGAGAGGAGACATTTCTATGACAACAAACAGAAATTTAAAAGTTTAATGAGATAAAATGCACTGTAAACTAATTCAATTATATATATATATATATATTATATTTGTATTAACTAATGAAAATAAAATAATTAATTATATATTAATATATAATTGGTTTGGTGTATAAATAACATTGTTATTACCAATTTTTCCAACCCGTTTACGCTCATCTCCACCACACCTACGTACAATCCGTTCTCTGCCTCAATATTCTTTTCCTTTAATTTCCTTGTCTTTTCCTTCTACTTTCTTTCTTCTATTGCTTTCTGTAATTTTTTAGTGGCCATTCAGATTCACCAGCTTTTAGCAGTCCCATTGTTTTGGGTTACTCCGGCATTTTTGTTTTTGTCTATTTTGATATAGGCCAACTTGACATATATGCAAAATATATAGTATTGTATATAAATAAATTCCTTAATATATATAATTGAAGTGCAATTTATTAAAATAGCTAATTTTATTGTTTCAACAAATACTATATCTATATGAGAAATTATATATATATATATATATAGATGGACCTAAATAGTTAGATTTAATAATTGTGAACCAATGCTTTAAAATTATTTAAGTCATTCTGAAATTAATTACATATGAAACTTGGTTTAGAAATTCTCTAACAGCATAAATCCTATTTAGTGATCGTTATCCCTCAACGTGCAAAATCTTAAGTTACACAATAAGAAATGAAATACCCCACTAACTAATATAATATCAAGCAAAGCATATGAATTAATATTCTCTCCTTTTTTTTTTTTTGGAAAAACAAAAGAAGAATTCCCCTCTCCTTTTCTATGGAAAGCAAAAGAAAAATTCCAAGCAGGTTGATGTGCACGAACGTCATATATAAAGTGAGAAATCTGACATATTATACATAGTCTAAGCGCGGTTTATGCTCTTTTCTTGTAATCCCCATTATCTCTGTTTATGCTAATTGTTTGCCTTCCGAGCAACAAAATGTTTAATCAAAATTGGAGTCTTTCATTTTGGTGTATGACTTGCCTATTATGATTGCAAGAGATTTTAACGCTACTCTTCTAGATGAGAATAAAAGTTATTCGATTGTGAATCCATCTCTACCATCTAGTGACTTTCAATCTTTTATGCACAACACTCAACTTCTTGATTTGCAGCTCATTGGAACAAATTCACTTAGGGTAACTATGTTGGACAAAGCAAAATTAACCACTTTTTTATAAATTTAACTTGGTCTCTCTCTTTTCCAAGTTATAAACAATAGGCCATTATAAAATATTTATTAGATTACTACCCTATATTGCTATCTACTCAGGATTTTAAATGGGGTCTTAAGCCTTTCAAATTTTTGGATAACTGGTTATAAGAAAAATGATTCATCAATATGGTTAAGTCATGGTGGGAAGGCTTCTCTATCAATACAATAAGGGTCCTACTATCTCCTAGAAACTGAGATTCTTGAAATATCATCTTGTTCAATGGAATTGTGATGTTTTTGGTAATTTAGATCAGTCCATAGAGGTGCTTGAGTCTGAACTGGATAATATTGATCTAGATATAGAACATTCCTCCTCCTCCCTTATGAGCAGATCCTTGCTCCTTCATAAGCACAATATTGCTTTGATGGACTTATTGAATAAGTTGAAGCAAAAGAAATCTCTTTGGTGGAAGAAATCTAGAGCTTTTGTGGTGCAAAGCAGGGGATAAAAACACCATATGCTTCCACTTGACTACTTCTGATAAAAGAAGAAGAAACTTCATTAGTCTAATTGGTCTCATCTCTTCGGATGACGGTTATCTCACATCCCACGATGATAGCCATAAATGTATTATGGATTATTATAAAGAGCTTTTCAAGGAGGTATCTATTTCTAGACCATTTCTTGTATCTTCTAATTTTAGAAAGTTGTCAATTTAAAGTGTTGCTTCTCTAGAATTACCTTTTACCTTTGATGAGGTAAAATCAACTGTTTGGTCTTGATGTTGGAAAAGCTCTAGGGCCAGATAGTTTTAACTTCTTCTTCCCTAAAGCAACTTAGGATTTTATCTGTTTTGATATTATGGAGCTGGTTGATTATTTTTACTCCTCAGAAAAGCTACCTAATGATATATCTTTGTCCTTTGTCACTTTTATACCAAAAGTTTAAGGGGCAACTAAAGTTTTAGAATTTCAACCCATAAGTCTCACTGGAAGCTTATACAAGATCATATCAAAAGTTTTAGCCAACAAATTACGTAACGTTATGTCAGACATTATTGATGTGCAATAAAGTACTTTCTTATCTGGATAAAACATTTTTGACAATGTTCTCATTACCAATGAAATTATCCATTATCTTAAAAAGGCAGGTACTAGTGGTATTCTTGTCAAGCTAGACTTTCAAAATGCTTATCTTGATTCTATTATGTGCCAGATGAACTTTAGATCCAAATGGAGATCTTGGATTCATGAATGTGTCTCTACAGTCAAAGTTTAGTTCCTTATGAATGGTAATCCTTCTGAGGATATCAAGTTGCAAAAAGGCTTACGTCAAGGTGACCTACTTTCCCCTTTTCTCTTTGTTATTACAGTTAAAGGTCTCTTAGTGATGCTTAAGAAAGCTATTTCAGTTGTGATCTTCTCTAGTATTCCGTTTTCATCACAATCTTAAAAGATATCACATTTTATAATATACTGATGACACTCTACTATTTTTGTAACACCTACGATTTAAAGCCTAAAAGTAATATGTCATAAGAAGGGTATTTTCGCTTAATTTCATAAAATATTGATTAGGGCATAATCGCCATCCCGATTCAGAGATCGTGCTCACTAAAATTGTCACACTCGCAATTTTAGAGGCACGCTCACGATTCTAACTTGAGCAGCAGTGCTATAAAAACATAATTTCACTTCATCTTTTTCACTCTTTTCGAACCCTAGCCATCTCCACACACTAGAAAAATAGTCAGAGAACTCCTTCCTCATTCCCCATTGATTCTCCTTTGATTAAACACAAGAAAAACACTT
Source organism: Balakata baccata (assembly GCA_949630135.1). NCBI lineage: Eukaryota > Viridiplantae > Streptophyta > Magnoliopsida > Malpighiales > Euphorbiaceae > Balakata > Balakata baccata. The sequence continues at coordinate 14,699 of CATIWF010096625.1, forward strand.
TTGAGATTGGTTATAATAAAATTTAATCAAGGGTTTTAGGGGTTTTTATGCAAGAACATGAGTTTAGTGTTGAACAGCCTTGGAGACTAAGATTCTCCATCTCTGTTCTTGATTTTTAGACGTAGTTCAGTAAGTATTACGACATCTTATCGACCTTAGCTTAGTTTTGATCGATTATTACCGTTTTATAGTTAAGGTTTCATTTTTGGTGTGGTTTTACCTTAGAATAGAATATGTTGGATCTATTATAACCCTTAGTACTTGTTATTTGTGCTAGGGAATAATACGAAGGGTGGAAACGACCACTTACCTGAGGGAGAACAATAGAGAGAGGGTTTTTCGGTTCCATAGTTAAAGATTTGTATATATAATTATATTTATTTGCTTATTGGCTATATATATTTTTTTTATAATCAAATGAATATTCTGAGTTGTATGTTGCTGTTGTATGCCATGGATATTGGTTTGATGGATTGAAAATTTATTATATGAATTAAAGGCATGAAATTATTTGTTAATGTCATGATAATTCAAAAAAAAGCATGTAAATGAACTATGGCATGTTGATAAAGGCGTTCTAGACTGTAAAAATGGTGTATGGTATTTCTGCAATGTTGTGTATGACTCATGAATTGAAATAATTGGAGTTGGTATGTAAAAACGAGAACTATAAAATGCTGATGTCACAAGTTTTGCAATCATAGCATAGAAATTGCGCGATACAGCCTTGTCTCATCTAGCAATAGGGTAGGGCCATACACAAGCCACGGTGCACCACAACATGCCATAATGTGCCAAGGCACACCACCCAACACACTCATGTAGGTAATGGATATGATGTTAATAAAATATGTCTTATATACTATAATGTAATATAAGGAACATGAATACGTGTGCAATGATATTTGATGGAATGATATATTATGATATATATATATATATATATGAGTTAAATGTTATGGATTATTATAGAGATGTTAATTGACGAGGTTATATGTTATGCTATTCATGTTGATATGTTATATCTTGATATTCTTAAATGATTTATGAGATATGATTTATGCGAATAAAGAAAAAATTAGAAAAGACTATAATTCCCTTACTCATATTACGACTGACTTTAGGATATGTGACATACTATTAAGGGTAATTATAGTACTGTAAATTCTATTCATGTTTTTATATTCGGACAAAGTGGCCCAAACTCCAAGAGCATCCTTAACCCCTCTTTGCTTTCAATTATTATTTTATCAGTCAAGTTGGCCTAAGTTCTGAGAATGCACTAACTTGATCACAGTTATGGACAGTCACAGATAGGTGAATAGGGAGGCCCAAACTCCGAGAATGTCCATATTCACAACTCGTATCCGATAGTCTAAGTATTAAGTAATTGAGAAAATAAATTGAATAAACAAAAATGAGAAATATTTTACAGTTGTTTATAGATACAGAAAATTGTTTCCGCTTACCAAGTGCGATAATGTATTTATTTAGTGGATTATTTTGGCATGATCACATGAACATGATTAATATGAATTGGAATATGAAAATATATGTTATACCATGAATTGCCTGAAATGCATTGTATGATATGCATGAAAAAATTTACATGATTATACCACTAAGCTTTTGATAGCTTAGCGTGTAGGTTTTTCTTGCACGCAGGTCTGGAGCCGCAAAGAAAGTTGACACTGAGAAGCCCAAGCTAGTCAAAGTATCTCATATTCAAAGTCAACTTCTATTTTTCATACATTTCTTTATATGTTCATGCATTGGGATAGTAGTATATTGCGATAAGATTGTGGTTTAAATATTTATTATTGATATTGCATTATTAAAAGTCATAATAAGTTTGTGGCTAGCCCTGGATTCAGATTTTACAGTTACAGTTATAAGTATAGATATATGTTTCAGTTAATTGGGTGTATGATGGTTATGATATGAGAAAGGTTATATGATATGTCTAATTGCTAAAGGATTAATAACTGGATACAAGATTAGTAAGTTAACAATCTACAAGTGGGTAGCACTCTCTTATATAATGGGTTTCGTCTGCTATATGGGACGGTGTTACAATTTTGCAATGCTAAATTGGATGATCTGATCAACGTGAAGTGACTCCTCAAATATTTCTTTATGATCTTTGGGTTCTATGTAAACTTCGAAAAGAGTGCTATTATGGCTTGAATATGTCTAATTTATGGAAAAAGAAAGCTAGTAATCTCCTCCAATGTAAATATGTCTCTTCCTCTCTCTTATCTTGGAATCCTAATTGGGGTAAATCCTAAGCGCAAGTCTATTTGGGAGCCGATTATCCTGAAAATTAAAAAGAAGCTGGCATCTTGGAAATCAAAATTTCTATCTTTTAGTGGAAGACTTACCTTAATTAAGTCTTTCCAAATAGTCTAACTATCTACTATATTTCTCTTTTTAAATTGCCAAAATCGATGGCTTCTCAGATTAATTCTCTCTTCATGAATTTCTTTTAGGTGGATCTTTAGAAAAAAGGAAAATGTGCAACATCAGATGGGATGTTATCTAATTACCTAAAAAATTGGAAGGTTTAGGAGTTGATTCCTTACTTGAAAAAAATACGGCCTAATGGCTTTAGATCTTTACAAAAGAAAATGGAGATAACAACCTCTACGATTGGGTCATTACTGAAAAGTATAAGATTGAGCATAGCTTTATTCTCTCTTCTGCAATCTCTTTAAATCATTTTTCTTCTATCTGGAAAGATATATGGAATTTGCAATCCATCCCTCCTTTCAATAGCGGCATCAAGGTTCCAGCAAGTAATAGAATGCAAGTTCTGGTTGGATAGATAGGTTTTTGAAAAGCCTCTCTGAGCGATTTCCCAAGTTGTTCAATATTTCACTCGATTAGAATGCTTTCATCAAAGACATAGGTATTTGGAATGGTTTCAAATGGGAATGGATTTTTAGATGGAGCAGACATCTCCGACCTTAGGAACTAGAATAGTGTAATATTTTGCCTAACCTAGTTTCAAAATCTCATCTCTCCTTATGACTATGATAGGTTCATTTGGTCTTATAATCCCAACAATAACTACTATGTCAAATTTGCAATAGCCGTCATGCCTTATATCCTACTACTGCCTTCTACCTCTAATATGGCTATAATTTGGAAATCACTTGTTCCTCCTAAGGTCAAAAATTTCTCTTAGCTTGTAATTCTCAATCATTTAAACACTAAAGATGTTTTGAGTGCAAAAGGTATTATTCTAGTCAGTAATAATATTTGTCCTCTATGAAACAATGTAATGGAAACAACAAATTATCTGTTAGTTTTATGCCCAGTAGTTTACATCTTATGGTATAAATTTTGTGGTTGGTGTGAAATCTCTTGGGCAATTCCAAATTCTTTAAAAGAGCTCTTTCATCAATGGGAGTTTGTAGTCATTGGCTCTTTCCAAAAGAATATTTGGTCTATTATTTTTCATACTATTATATGGTCGATTTGATAGGAACGCAATAAATTAATTTTCAAGGGAAGAGCTTTAACATCTAATCAGAATCTTTTCTTTCTCATTGGTTACTGATCAAAAGCATGGGCATGGGCCATTGGCAATGACGGTGTTATGCAAAATCAAGATTTATTTTTGTGTTGATGCTATTAAGTTTCAATGCAAAAATCAGAACCCTATCCTCTGCTAATATTTGTTAAATGGAACTTGGACAATTCGTCTCTTAGTAAACTTGAACTTGCAGGAATAAAGAATACAAGTAATATTCTTTGCTTATTTTCCCTGCTATGTGGTGTCATGGATTCCAATGCTGCTAAAGTAATGGCATTAGATATGTCTTACATATCACAATTGAGCATGATTCTTCCCTTCTCCCATGCATTATTTGTAAATCTAATTCAACTGAGGCGATTGCTTGACTATCTAAGGAGGATAACTCTAAATTGTTGTCTTTACATAAAGAATTTTGTCTCAATGAAACTCTGAAGTAGAGGTTAGAATCGGTTCTCTTTGTTCATATAAGAAAAGAGAACAATTATATGGCTGATTCTCTAGCTGAATAAGGTGTGTCCAAGTCCGATAATTTTGTTGCTTGGTTATAGTTGCAGACTTATCTTATTGATTGCTTTCAATTCATGTTGGCTTCTTTAGCTATCTTTTTTAATTCATGTTGCCTATTGTTGATGTATTAATCCTAGACAGAATTTTTTTATTACCTTGAATTCCTTACTCTTAGTGATTTTTTCCCTTTCTAATAATTTCGGCTCATCAATATATATATATATATATATCTAAGCTTAGGTTAGTGGCATAATGAAGAGTGTGGAGAAAGGAAGAAGCGGGTAGCAAAAGAGGACAGAAAAAATCCATCTTTGTGGGAAGTGCCTGTCCCAAAATTAAAACATATGTACATGAGACACATTAAAGAGAGGCAACATTACAATTGCTCAGACCATTTTCCATTCCCTCTTTAATAGCTTTCTAATTAATGGGCTCCTCTAAAATGCCCAAAATTATTTATCAATGTCGTGCTAAAGTGAGGCATCCACTTTAACTATGTTGAGTTTGACATACAAAGTATATTTTAGTGCATTTTAGCATAATGTTATATGCATCCCTCCATAGCCACCACTTGCTCAGTTTCATGAGATTCAAATAAATGTATCTTAGTATTTTTTCTTATTTTGTAGTGGACTGAATTAATAAAAGAATGTTATATATGTTAAACAAAATCCTATATAATGTTTAAGGAATAATGATTTATAATTAATTGTGATATAACTAACTTCCTAAGTCATTTTGACGTAACGGTGAATCCACAATTATTAAACCCGATATCTAAATCCATTTAATTCTAATATGGTATGTGAGGAATAACTTCCACATGATCGTAGACTATATGGGTAAAATTTAAGTGCCAAAAAGAGTGGTAAGGCTCCAATTAAAAATTAAGCATGTGGCTCAACAAATGAAAAAAAAAGTCAGGCAAATAAAATAATAGATTAAGCGAGTGATAATTGGATTAAGGTCTGTTAATTATATTTGAGGAGGAATATTGTTAAACAGAATCTAATATCAAAGTTTAAGAGATATATAAAAGAAAAATTATAATTATAGTACAACTAATTTCAAATTGATCGTAAATCATTTTAAAACAATGGTTAATGCACAATTATTAAAGTTTGACTTCTAAATCCATACAATTCTAATAATATATAAATCTAAGCTTAAATTATTAGAAATTCACAAACAATATCAAATACCAACTAAAAACATTAATGTGTATATGCACCCAAAAAAAAAAAGGATATTTTATCCACAGTTAATAAATTGGGGACGAAATTCATGGATATTTTATCAAATTGGAAGGCTCAGATTTACCCAAATTTTTTTATTAACGATGCAATTTGCCATGTGTAATTAGGTCTGCCTAGTGCATAATAATGCATTTTTATTCCATATATAACATTACTCTTCCTCTTATAGTGCTCAAAATCAATATAGATTTCGGACAATAATCCTTTTCAAATCCATGGAGTGCTGACTATATTCCCGTTGACATCCAAAAAGAAATATTTTTCTTATATATAAACTCAGGATCAATCACCCAATTCCTACATATAAATTAACTAATTAATTCATATGATTGGTTTCTTTTAGCAAATGCATTACGTAAATTTTATAGGAAATGCAAAAGTTATTACACATGTATGTCACTGATGAATTAACTTATATCAAGAGATATTTAAAAAAAAAAAAAATGATTTCAACAAATTGAATTACTTGTTTTTACATGGGAGAAGAAATATGTCACAACCATATTTAAAAGATTAAATAAGAGAACTACATAATAGGGGATGATTATCTCTTACATTTGCCATAAAGATAAAATCATACTTAATACAGAGGAGATGAATTGAATTCAAGATCTCATCTTCCCAAAAAAATACTCTTACCATTTGAGTTAAGCTTGAAGTGTACATATCGAACCACTTTAATTTGGTATTTGCTTAATTAAAGGTTTATAGACCAAAAAGAACTAATTAATTTATGTATGTTTAACCCAAGTGACAACTAATCGTATAATTTTTAGATATCTAGAACTTATTCCACTTTATATTAGATTAATTGATGTCATGATTGAGCATGGGTACAAAAAATTTTTTTTTTTTTATTGTTACACTATTATTCCTGCGTTAATAATTCCCTCAGAACATTGTGTATCTAAATTCAGGGCACAAGCAGGTTATTAAATTTTCGAAAAATTATTTATCTAAATTTAGGCCTAACTGATAACCTAATGACACGTATAAATAAAATAATTTTTATATCATTTTATTATTGTTTAATTCAGCATATATAAATTAAATATAAATAAAAAAATTCTTAAATTTTTCGAGTTCTCTTTATCACCATTTATTAAATTGGTAATTCATTTATCATAAGTATAAGGAAATAACTTGTCATTTTGTATATATATCCCAGTCTACCTAATTAAGGGAAAAATAAAAAGACATTTTTGTTAGTGCTGTTGATTTTCTGTTCTTTATTTGAGAAAAGAAAAAAAAAAAACTGCTTTTATTTTTTTAAGTTTTTATATAACAAAAAAATTACTTTCTGTTTCGTCTCTCTCCTATATAATTTGTTGGATATATCTAATCAAATTATTTTTTTTATTCGAAACTATATATATTCTCAATCTATATATTAATATATTGAGATTAATCATATTCGTAACAAGTAGGATTCCAAATGTCAGCAACACACTCTCATAAGAATTTTAAACACACTCTCTTAATAGTTTTAAGATAACTGTATTATCAGAGTTTGAATTCGAAATATCTAGTTAAACCGAAAAAATTTCGTAACAACTCTCCTCTACACTCTTTTTTTTTTTTTTTAATAATTTAACTATTATTTATCAACGCTCAACAGCAATTCAACCAATTTATTGCCACCAACAAATCGACTTACAGTTCCCATATTTGACGAAGAATCACCACCTCCACCACAAATTCAGTTGATTTATCGTCAATTGGATTCAAATCAGTCTCAATCTCCCTTAAGGCAAATTGACTTTGAACTGTTGATATTAGGTCTTAAATTTTTGAATTTTGATTTCTTTTCACATTAAGTCTCTTGATATATATATATATATAAAGTGAATGCCAATAACTCAATCAGGAGATATATTTAAAAAAAAAATAGAAAAAACTTTTTTACTTTTTTATTCTCAATTTTAATATTTCATTTGTTTAGATACAACTTTTAAAAGTTCCTTTCAAAAAAAAATAGATACAACTTTTAAAATAAATAAAATTACAAAAAGAAATGTAAACTGATTTAAAATTCGAATGCTTATCTTAATCTTATAAAAAATGCTGAATGATATTTATTTACGTTTTATTAGTTAAAAATTTAATGTGATAAGATTAAAATTTAATAGCCAAATAGTTAAAACTCCTAAATAAAACTAGAAGTCAGAGCTTGCACGTGACGCAAATGGATAATGTGCTTCTGTGGCGAATCTAGAAAGGCCCACTTAAGGCTTGAGAGGGTCCCACTGCCATCTATCTCGTTGCTGTTTGGTATGCTGCTCTTGCGTGAATTCCATTTAACGTCACTCAATTTTATTTTTATTATACTAAAATTATAATTTTTTTTCAAAAAAAAAAATATTTAACTATATATATTTATGTTTTATTAAAACTACTTCCAATTAATATTTATATATGTATCACTGAAAATTTCACTTAAGAGATGACGCGTTATAGAAAATCTAATGTAGCTATTAACGTATTATCAAAATCTAATATAATAACTAATGTATTACTAAAATTTGATCTGAAGTAATTTTAATAAAATAGAAATATATTTTTGTAATTTTTGGAATGAAAGAATGAAAAAAAATATTATAATTTTATTACAATAAGATCAAAATTTAGTAATTATAGATAAAATTAACCATATTTCATGGCTCCTTATTAATTAGCCCATCAATAACATTAATTTCACCAGCTCAATTTAATTTTACTAATTATAAAATGAGAAAAAAAATTTATACCATAAGAATATTTAAATAATTTTCTTTACAAAAATTACTTCCAACCATTTTTATTGGATCAACAACTGAAAATGTGACAATGACATACTGTTATGCGATGTGGTATTGAAGGTAATTTTTGTGCAAAAGTCGATTGGATATTTTTGCAGTGTAAAAAAACTTTAGAGGAAAGTTCAAAAATTTACATGTAATTTTATGCGTTTATAATTTTATATATGAAATTTTTTTAGCTAAAAAGGGTCCTATTATTTATACTTTTAGTAAATTTAAGTTTTTTTATCATAACAATGTTAGAAATGCTGAGTTTGTATTGATATATAAAATTTTTGCGATTTCAAGAATACATGCCTATTTCGTTACACATCGATATCAATTTAGTATTTTTTAATATTATTATAATAAAAAACTTAAATTTATTAATATTATGAATCACAAAATTTTTTTTCTCTAAAAAAACTTCATATTTGTAATTGTAAAAATATGAAACCTTATATAAGTTTTTTAAACTTTTCCAAAATTTTATTCTAATTTTGCGATAACTTAAGTTAAATTTACTGACAGATCCAAATTTAGGAAATAAAATAAAATAAAGTAAGATTTAATAATTTGCCAGCTATGGACGATCTTCAATTTTTATTTAAGTGGTAACTTTATTTATATATAGCCAAAAGTGTAAATTAGTCACACACTATATCATATAAAGTGAGTTATTTTTTTAAATTTTGATTCAATAAAATTAAACTTCGAATTTTAAAATCGGTGTAAATTAATCTCTGAATTATACTCAGTAATTTTAGATTAATGGTATTTAACAGAATAATAGTTAAGAGACCTAATTGTACCGATTTTAAAGTTGGAAAGCTTAATTCAATCTAATCAAAATTAAGGGTAACTCAAACTCTATAAAATATAGCCTTTCCATATAAAATGTAAAAAAGAAAAGTGGATGGAATATATAATTAAATGGTTGACTGGTACCACCAAATCATTATATTTTAGTGTTTAGTTTCCATCTTCATCAAATTGATAACCTCAATTTTATCTCTATTCTTCTAATTACTAACATATTAACATATTTCCATCTTTTCTTTTCATAATTTATTTTGTAAATATTATATTTTCATTGTTTTTTTAAAAATATATATGATCATAAATTTAAGTATAATCATATAAGAGATAAATGGCATAAAACATATGTAGTTTTCTGAATTTTTTTTTTTTTTTCAATTTGCCTCTAAATCAATTTTTGGATCCAATTGTCATCTAAATATCATTTTTGATCAATTTACCTCATTTAACATTTAAAAAGCATAATAAATAGCTACTTTATGTTGATATGGCAACGGAAAAGTTGATTAAGTCTTAATTCACCTTCCGATTGCCATATTAGCATAATGTGGCTATTTATTACGTTTTTTAAATATTTGAGGGGGTAAATTGGTCCAAAAATAATATTTAAAAGGCAATCATATCTAAAAACCAATATAGAAATAAACTAAGAAAAAATAAAAAATTCAAAGTACTACGTAGGGATTCAGCCAAGATAAATTGTATATATGTTTCTTTTGTAAAATTAGATAAAATACAAGAGAAAGAGAATACTTTTTTTTAATTATTTTACAAGGAGTCCAATATGATATGATAATTAAATTTTAGACCATACAAATTAGTTTTTTTATTATATGTATCTCACAACTACTAAATCCATATCACAAAATAAAAAAATTTATTTATGAGAATTTAAATGAGTTAATAATTAATTGACAAGTATCGATATAATTAAATATTTTTTGAATAATAATATAATTAGATATTTTCCGAAATTTTTCTCTTTTTTGCTTTAATTTCAGTTAGACACAAAATTGCCATTGTAATTGTAGTCCATAGACTGGATTTCGTGGCCATAGCCTTTCGAAAGATCAAAGAAGCACCATGTACGGGAAGGCCCCAGAGGATGGAATTGAACCACTTGAGTTGTTTGCCTTCGGATTTTATAGGATTCAAAATTGAATATTAGTATTTAATTCGGTTTAATTTAATGAAAAAAAAATCAGTTTTGAAAAAAAAAGTAAGTAGAAAATTAACAAAAATTCATCGATTGATGTCAACTAATTTTCTTATTAATGTGAACCCTCTTTGAAGTATAACTAATTGTTTTTAAATATTGAAATAAAATATAGGCTCTGTTTTGTTTAACGGATGAATGCAGTTAGTAACTGATAATTGTTGGTTAAATGATAGTTGATTGATATTAGTGTTGGGTAAAATTAATTAATCTGCTGCTGTTAGAATGTAAAATTACTAATAGAGATATAATTTATATTATTATATATAAATAATTATTTCATATAATTATATACTATAATTAAGATAATAAAAATAATAAAATTTAATTAACTATAAATAAAAATTTTAAATATATATATTTATAAATAAATTTAATATTATTTATATTTAATATATTAAATAACATATAAAACAATTAGAAATATATTATATATTTTTTATTTAAAAATAAATTATATTACTAGTTTAAATATTATTTGAAATATTTTTTATATTTGTAATTATAAATAATTTATTGATTGAAAAATTCAATTTGGAGGAAATAAGTATCTTGTAATTAATAAAATATATAAGAGTAATATAGTCCAATTTAAAAATAAAATTGAATTAGCTAACAGTTGATGAGATTGAATTTTTTCAAACAGTAGCTGATTAATATTAGAATCAGTTATTAGTTACTGATTACGAAATCTTACCAAAAACCTTGCATCAACTATTGGAGGTTCAAAAAGATATCATTTACCTCCAATAGTTGAATTAAATACTCTCATAATATATATATATATAATACAAATTTATTCAATATTTTATATACTTTTTATTACAAAATTAATTATGATATTTAAATTTATAAATATTTAATTATTTAAAAAATTAAAAAAATGTTTGATTGTATTTAATTGAATAAATCAAACCGTACTAATACGATGATCAATTTTTTTTATTCCATTATCGATTAATTTAGATTTTTACTAAATAGATTCATTAAAGAGATAAAATATTTTTTTTTTTCAAATTTTAAAAATAATTCATATCTAATTATTATAATAAAGAAGAAAGAACTTCTACTATTTCATCGAATCTCTGATCTTCAATTTGATTAGACATGGGGTTAGAATTTGAAAGCATTGGTCCACATGGTGACCAAACGCCAAATGACATATGTCCGGAATTTGTACAAATAAGAGAATTAATGTGTATATATATATATATAGCAATTTCAAGATTGACATAGACATTATTATTATTATTGTCAATTTTCACAACTTGTGTTGAAGTTTAATTTCTTTTTAAATTTTATTTCTAAACAAGGGGTTGGCCCCCTTAGCTAGATCTCTATGGATTGTTGCCGTAGGTTTGTTATACGTTGCATTATTGCACATATAAACTCACTCGTCCATTTGACAAAACATTTTGGTTGACTACAACAGTACAATTTATTAATTGTTATTTTTAAATTGACTGATTTATTTTTCAATAATAATTATGAGTAATTATAAAATAGTATAAGTTTAACAAACTAAAAATTTTCAATTCAGTTTTTACTGGAAAGCTAAAGTTAAAAGTTGACGGTTGGCTGTTTATATTAATTGTCACTAATGAATCAAACAAACACCTATTGACACATTGGCTTGAAATAAATAAAAAATAAAAATAAAAGAGCTCGAAGAAAGAAAGAATTAATTATGCATGATGGTACCAATAATTCAAAAGGTTCATGTAGAAAATTGCAGTTTAATAAATAGTTGATGCGTGCACTACTGCTCTTTTACTATATACCATGCATGCTCATTTTTTAATTAAGTATTAATTTTCTTTACTTTAGGATTGAAATGGGAAGAAGAAAAATAAATTCATATAGTGGAAGACTAATGGACTGTACTCAAAGTCTAATAAAATTCCAAGGTATCAAGTAAGTCTGCCCAGTGCCCATTACAGCTATATGAATGATTTATATCCATTATTGAATTGAAGGACGGCATCTAGTTAAAATGGCTAGCACGACCTATAATCTCATCAACTTTTTTGAACATAGGCAGTAATCTCTTGAACCTACTAATGAATTATTTTCCTCAATTTTAGGGCTTACAATTGTTAAGATATTTCACGCTAGCTAATTAAAATATCTAAAAACACCATTTGGATTAAGAAAATCTAAAATTCATGAATTTCATAAAATCTATAGATTATGATGATTATATCGTTTGGTTTAACTATAAAATTTATAAATTGATAATGTAATTTCTCTTATACTCATATTTGGTTCAATGATCACAATTCATGGATTTAACAATTAATTTCCACTTTTGTCCTTTATTAACTATTGTGAATTTGTTATTAATTAAATATATATAATAAATTTCACCATATATTTAAAAATTGAAAAATTAATATTAGTTATTTTAAGAGTTAGCAAATAATAAAAAAATAATAGTGCTCCCTCTCTTTATATATATATATATATATATATATATATATATATATATAAACCTATTTATTATTAAAACGAGAAATTATTATACGTTATAATATCTAATTAGATTAATATAAATTAAAAATTATTTTTTATAAATAATTTAATGCGTATAATAATATTAATTTTTGCTTTTTTTAGGGTTAAGGAATTTTAAAATATTATTAATTTATTAGAGACAATTTTGAAATAAAAAAATGGCAACAATCACTCATTAATAAAAAAAAATAGTGAATTTTTTGTTTTTCCACCTAAGAAGTGAGAAATCGAATCTCTCAAAAATAAAAAATTTTGGTGGACGAAAAATTTTCTAAAATCCATGGATCTAAACATTTTTAAAGTAATAAAACGATGTATTTGATTCAAATTTATGTATTGTTCAAAATCTTTCATCCAAAATCTTTCAATCCAAACATAATTGAAAGTGTTTCTTATAATGATTTAGACATTACTCCTTTCTTGAACTAGTTTTGAAATAAATTAAATTCAAGGCTTTTTTATTCAATATAGTATCAAAGCTGCCAGACTTGTGATTTTGGGTCATGCAAAATTCTAAATTTTCACATGTTTGGACCTGGATGTGAGAATGATGTATTGAAATATTCCACATAAACTAATTAAAAAATTAAAATGCTCCTTATAATGACTTTAACATCTCTCCTTCCTTAAATTAATTTTTGAAATAAGTTAGATTCAAAATATATTCATTTATTAACTACAATAATATATACATGTAGCATTTGCTTTCATATTGAAACCTTTTACAGTTAGAGAGATGAAAATTTGAATATGAGATAAAGGGAAAATAGAAAATTGGTAATTAATTTTTCTCTTCTAGTCGTTCATTTTGTTAAGCAAAGAATAGTAATTTTTGGCCTAAAATCAGCGCTCTCCACATTTTTTTATCAATTTATTTTTAAAATAATAGTTATTCTACATAGATTTAAAGTTTATTTTGATTGTTTATTTTTTGTGATTTTGCCGTATTGTTGCTGTATTTGGTTTTTCGTCATTTTGTTGCTGAGTTTTATTATTGTGTGGACGATTCAGACAGATAAGTATATTCAATCCGATAGAGATATCAAATCAGATTATGGCCATCAGTATGTTTCAAAACTGGAGTTATATGTATTTCGGTTGTATAGACATTGAGCCGAATTTATTATACTATTAATCTGGATACTGTGAATTTTTTCGCTGTTTCGTTTTATATAATTTTTAGTTGATTTATATTTATATTTCAATCGATGTATTACTAGTTTAAATAAATAAAATTATTTTTATTGTAAAAAAATGTAATTAACCTTTTTCTTACATAAATGAGAGCCCAATTTTACTTTATATCTATCAGTAGGATCATCATATTACATTTATATTAAATTTGGATAATTTTGTATTATAAATTGAAATTCAAGAATTGAAATATTACAAACAAACATCAAAATTCAAAAGTCTGCAATTACATCAAGAGGTTATATGCAATAATTGTATTTTTATAGTGAGATACACGATTTATTGTCCAAACTCCAGAGTACGAAACATGTATAAATTATATCTATAGGGTTTGGAATAAGTTAGGCAGGATGGCACAGCAGCCATACGTACGTATTATGAGTGATAATGGACATTGCCCATCGCACCTGAAAAGAAAAATCAACAGACGTCCTTGATATGGCAAATATAATTAATGGAATTCAGAATCAAACATAAACAATCGAAAAGACCTGAAGTGACCTCCCACTCCTAAAGCACAAATTAATATTCAGTACTACACATTCTCATATATATATATATATATAGTTAATTTTAATTATGTTTACAGAATTTTATTTTTATTATAGTGAAATTATTAAAAAAAATTTTAAAAGCAGATTTAATTTTTTTATTTAATTAACTGACGTTTTTAATTTTTTATAAATTACTTTTTTCAAATTAGATTCTAAAGAAAATATTTATTTATCTATTTCTACTCAAAGTAATTTTTAAAATTTAAAAAAATTAAAAATATAAATTATTTCCATAAAAATACTTTTTTAAACTCAATGTCAAACGAGTATTTAATTTTGTTCTCATTTTATTACAAATCACTTACAATAAATTTTCAATAACATATTAGCTGTTCACATTAGATTTTTAGTAATATGTCAGTTGTCACATTATATTTTTAGTGTCACATATCCATATCCAAAAGTTGGCTAAAAGTAATTTTAATAAAATAAAAATAATATATATATATATATTAGTAATTAAACAAAGAAAGGAATATGTGGTGGCTTAGTTTGCTTTGAGAATTATGGCAGATAAATTTTGCAACAATATGTTTGATTGAACCTCACTTCCTTTGCCGCAGCGCACGGTTTCTCTCTTTTAAACAACATTTGGCATCTTTCTTATTTTTGTTTTTTCACTTCAAGTAATTAATATGAATAAATTAATAATTGAAAATAAATAAAATAAAGTAGGCATAAGAGATAAGACAAGCTGGAAAGACATCGTATCAAAGGACTTCCATCTCTTGCATTCCTCATTCGAGGCCAGCTATACGCTTTTCTATTTTTTTTTCCTCAAACATAAAGAGTATACAAAATACAAATGTTTAATAAGAGAAGTGCGAGTGATAGACTTAATCCAGTTTAAAACACTCTTTCTTTTTTATTTGTTTTTACTTTAGTGTCGGAATTAGTCCTATTAATCCAGAGTGTGACGGATAGGACCTAAAAGGGCGACAAAATATTTTTTTAAGAGTTTTAAAATAACTGCATATTAAAGATTCGAACTTAAAATTTCTGATTAATTGATTCACACTCTATTGGATAAAACACTCTTTCTTTGATTAACTAACTGGTGAATGCATTTTAGGAGAGAGGAAAAAGAGTAATTAATTACTGTTAGTATTTTTCTCTTTTAGAAAAAAAACTCTCCTAGTGAAATCATCGGTTCCATATGATAGGAAGGAACTAGATAAATTGGATAAAAATTAATATCAAATAATCATTTCTGCTTGAATGAATCTATGAGGAGTGACAACTAAGTAAACAATTAGCATAAAATCTGCCCAAAATGCACAAAACAATCAGACAAAAACTCTTCAATGTGAATGATAAAAACCGAGGGACCTCTTCTAGTGAAGAGTCAATGTTTACAACAGCTACAAACTAACACATTAATCCTCGAGCAAAGTAGCAAATCAACCAAACAAGGAGGGATTATAAAGAATTAGAGAGATCACCAGAGCTACTGTTCATGCAAAATGGACGAGCTCTGGTTGTTCAAATCTGATCTCCACTGTTCAGATTAAAGAACAATATCTGTTCCGAACATACTCTACTCTTGCTAACATAGTTACAAATTTCATGATCAGAACAAGAACTAACAAAAGACATCAAAAATATAGAAACAAAACGAAATCCAATCAAATAAATCAAAATAACAATCTAATATAAATGGGGGATTTTGCTTTATCAGTTTTCACACATTTCTTCTCTCCACTCCTTAAATTTGAACTGCAGCCTCATTTAATAAAACTCTAAAACCACACAAAAGTTGTTTTATTATTAGTCATAGAGCTCAAACTGAAATTGCAAGCCTATCTGCACCAAATGGAACTGTAACATGATTCACATAGTTAAGGCTAAGTAAGGCGGCAGCATTTTCAAAATAAAACTATCCAAACATGAGATGTTTTTTTCCCATTGCACGGGCCAAAATCCATAATTTTATCATATGATATATATTAACATAACATAATCCTCGATATACTTAACCTTAATATAGCAAACCAGAAACTAATCCTCCGAAGAAGAAGGGGAAAAAAAGGTGATTGCTTTTTATTTGACAATTAGCATATTTCATAGAGCTTGTATGAGTTTTTTTAGCCTGTGTTCCTCATCCCTGCTGCAATCCCATTGATGGTAATAAGCAGCGCATCTCTGAGCTTATTATTGTCATCGTCTCTTCTCAGCCTCTTTAGAATTTCAACCTGCAACATGTTCATAGGATTGAGATATGGAAGCCTGCTCTCTATAAGTTTTCTCAGGCTACGGTTGTTCTCGGAGAGTTTCTCGTGCCCACTAACTATCAGCACGTGCTTCTCTGTTGTTAAGAGTTCCCTCCTAAGCTCAGCACCAAGCTCTTGCCTGCTCTTAGATACAAGAACTTCATCGTAGTGCTTGGCTATAGGAATGTCTGCCTTTCCTATAACCATTTCTATAAGGTCAATAGTAGATTGGAAAAAAGGCCATTCTTTGTACATTGCTTTCAATTCTTCAGTACATCCTTTCTCACATGCGCCTTTCAATCCTGCTCCAACTCCAAGCCAAGCAGGAAGAACAAACCTGGTTTGAGTCCAGGCAAACACCCATGGAATGGCACGAAGATGTCCAATACCAGTTGAGCTCTTTCGTCTTGTGGGGCGGCTTCCTATATTAAGAAAGCCAAGCTCAGCCTGAGGAGTAGCCTCGTGGAAGTAAGCAAGGAATTCCGGATTTTCATAAACTGTGCTCCTGTAACTCTGGCAACTGATTTTTGAAATCTCCTCCATGACATTGCGCCATTTTTCTTCACGAGGTGGCTGTGGGGGACGTAGAGTTGCAAGCAGCACTGCAGTTGTGTATATCTCTAGCTGTCTGACAGCAGTATGTGGCAGCCCAAATTTGGCCTGCACCATTTCTCCTTGTTCAGTTGATCTGAGAGTGCCCTGCCAATTGAATTTGAAATCAAAGATTAAAATCAGAACTATTATTTTGCACTGTAATCATTTGACTTAGCTCATGGAAATTAATGATAATTAAAAAGTTCAATTAAGCACAAATGCACTGCAGGATTTTGAAACAGCAATTGGCATGATGAAAATCTTATTTACTATAAAACATCATCATTTATTGATCGAATAAAAAAGTTCAGCATAAAAGACTCAGCTACCAGACCAAAAGTACCTATGCATAACTCACCATTACTGAGCCAGGTGGTTGGGACTGAATTGCAAGATATGTGGGGCCACCACCACGACCAATACTACCTCCACGTCCATGGAAGAGAGTTACTTTAATACCAAATTCATTGCATGCTGCCACAACATCCTCTTGGGCTTTGTATAGTTCCCATGCAGCGGTGAACCTCCCAGCATCTTTACCAGAATCAGAATATCCAACCATTACCTGTCCATAAGTGGTGTAGTAAGCCATGGAAAATTTGAGAAGTCTACAAAATCAATTTTCAAAATGACCTCATAAAATGAATACCTCCTGATGCCCATTATGGTTCTTAATAATGTGTTCCCGATACCAATCAATTGATAACAATTTTCTGATCACAGAACCAGCCCCTCTTAAGTCTTTCACAGTTTCAAACAATGGCACTACTCGCAGCCTGTTTCAATATAATATATATATCTCATGAGGATATAACCTGATAGATTCATTGCACATTAAGCAGAGGAATTTCTCTACTTAACATATCATCTCAGGTTGCTATCTTAGGACAAGAAAATAATCTGGTACGATACAAGTTCAGCAAACTAAAATAGTTATTCAACTATCCAATCACGTAATGATACAAACAGACATATAGATGCTATACCAGCAAGGAGGAGCTTGGAATGCAATGAGATAGTTATTTTGTTTTAGGTGCATGAGAATTTGGTTTCTAAAAATTCCAAATGGGCACAAGACCAACAATTATGGTAGGAAATCACTTCAATTTAATTGCACAATAGTGAATGGATACATAGCGCAACTTTTGACATCACAAGAAATACACACATGGCTTTTAACAAACATGGAAACACACATTGCTCAGAGCTCGACAAACTAAAAATTAGAAACTCATGCTCCACCACTTCAATTGCACCAGAGCAATTGGATATGTGGCACAACTTCAAATGATGCAAGAAATACACATGGCGTTTAACAAACATGCATTAATGATGTGACAGAATGAAACTGAAACGCGTTTAGTCAGAGCTCTACAAACTAAGATATAGAAACTCACGTTCCACCAGGACATGGTCTCCCCAACTCCCCACTAACCGCTAGCCGGGCATCCTTCTGCAGAAGCTCCACAGCAAGAACATCACTTGCCTGCCACGCAGCAAGTTCAAGCATATAGTAATTTTTAGTCTCTAAGACTTACTAGCAGATAATTGGATATTGAAAATTCAAAGCCAGAAAATTTTCCTTCACCCGAGAAAAATAAAAAAGAAATTGGTTGATAAGAATTAGTAACAGCAAAGAATCCTACATTGGATGCCATAGAAATCACATAAGCTCCTAGTGAATCACTTCCAAGCTCAGCAGCAACGCGGAAAGTATCCAAAACTTCTTTAACATCAGGAGCAACCTGCAATATACCCAAGGCAAATATATTTATGAAAAAAAGGATAGGAAGAGAACAGCAAATCACATAAGAAATGCACCACACATGATATAAGAAGCCTTTGCAATGCCCTGCCAGATTCTCTACTCAATATTTATGATAACATATTCTATCTATGCTAGTTTAAATTAAGCAAGTAAGATATTAAAATAACCAACTCCAAGACACTGTTTACCAATTGTAAAAGCATTGGCACTGAAACGTTAAGGTGTAAGAACTGATTTTGCTTCAGAATTCCAGTTGCACAAGCATATATATGAGGTTGATTTATTTCTAAGTTAATATACAGCTTGTAATATGTTCAATAACAAAAGTTAATTGTAATATTAATAGTACACCAAAATGAAGATAAAGGTGAAATATGAATATTATATCGAGGACCTTCATCAAGTCCTATGTAAATTAGCTCGAGAACAATCAGAGTGCAATTTAATCATGAATTCCATGTTAAGTTGAAAAATAAGCTCCACAGAACCATCTTGCTAGCTACTTGTTACTGCAAATGAATATCGGGCAAAAAGCAGCAGACACAAAAACAATCTTACACTATCACAGCTGAAACAAGCCTGTTGAAGATAGGAACAGATAAGAAATAACTACATCCAATAGAGTGTGAATCCAGCACAACACCCGTAAAGAATAACCTAATGATGACTTGGCCATGGCCAGGTCTCTGTCCATAGTTCCATTATTTCTTCCTCAAAAAACTCATTCCTCCAACTGTATCACTTAGGAGCAAAAGCCTAAAGACAATCACCTTTTCTCAATTTTTCCTTGAAATTGAGTGCCCAGGCCTCAACCTTCCTCCTTTTTATTTGCAAGCCCTCGATTTTAAACGTTTCACCTTTTTACTACAATAACAGCCCTAAAGAATTCGTCATATTTTGATTTTCACATTTTCAGATTAATGGTCAAAAAAATGCTTTGTCTAAAAATATTACCTCAATAGTAGGAGGAACCAGTGGCCGCTTCCCTTTCAGTTCTCTTGTTAAAAAGTCCAGCTTTTTTTCTTCATTCCACTCACTATAAGTGCCCATATCCAAATATTTGGTGATGGCATCAAGCGTTTCAGCGTGTCTACCAGATTCCTGTTACACCACAAAATTTCAATAAAACAAAAAACACCTAAACACGTAACTCCAGCAGATAACTAAAAGAAGATCCACCTGGCGCAAGTCTAGCTTCATCAATACCATCCCAAAGGTAGCAACTTTTCTAATCAAGTCAGCCAGCCGACCATCAGCTAAAATCCCAGCTCCACATGATTGCTGAAATAATTGATTGTCAAACATTAATATCAACTAAAACTACTAGCACTTGCCCTTTATTTGTAGAAGAGATTTGTTATAAGAATGCATAAGTTATTACCAGAGACTCATAGCACAGAAGCAGTGGCTCCAATAATTGATCCGTAGACTCATAGTAATCCCAAGGATCATATTCACAAGGAAGGCCCTCTAAAAGAAGTTCCAAGCGTTTTCTTGTCCTCATAAGCTGATAACAAAAAAATTTGTTATCTTAAAGCAAGAGAGAAAATAGAAGCAGTGATCATAACACTATGGTATATCAAAGAGAATTGCAGTTGATGAAACATTGAAAATAATATTTATATATTGTTCTCAATGAAAGTTTTCGTAAAAGCCTTCCCCGTGTTGTTAATCCTTCCTCCCTTCCCTGTGTTGTTAATCCTTCCCCACTATGGTATATCAAAGAGAATTGCAGTTGATGAAACATTGAAAATAACCATATTAATATATTTTCTTCAATGAAAGTTATCTTAATCTTTAGCAGATAGTTTTCTTTCCTTTTTGAAGCCTTCCCCATGTTGTTAAGATTTCCAAAAATATAGCCCTATATGATCAGTATTTCAATCAAACTTTTAATTTAAGCCATTGGCTTCTCAAGGAACATGCTTGATCATGTCTACAAATTACCACAAAGTTCATTCTGCGCAAAAAATCAGATAAATCAAGCCTGGAACTCAATTATATATTCACTCTTGAATGACTAAAAACCCAGAACAATAAACCTCCACATTGATATGATGTATTCTTGACTTTATTTATTTACAATTAGCATTTCCTCAAACTTTTGAAGAGTTAAGTTAATTCCAGTACGTGTTTTAATTCTGATTGAGCAGTCCAGCTTATTAAATGATAACAAGAAGAAAAATCAGAGATTGAAAGAGATTAATTGCCCCATGTGCTTATCTGCACAACTTTTGATATCCAAAGTCCAAACACTTCAATTTTTCTGGCTATGAATTAATCATTAATTGAAATATTCCAAACACATCAATTGTCCAAGAGGTTTTTTCAAATTTTTTTTACTGCGCAAACCATTCTTTTGTTAGCTGCACATAAAGGACATAAATAAAGATAATATCTTAATAAAATTTTCCCAGATCAAACTGAAAGTTTGACAGAAGATTGACATTGACCAGTCATATGACCTTGCTCTCAAAGAGACACCTTTTTGCATAAGTCAATAATTTCTAATACTAGCCTTAGCATCTACTAAATAGTATATGTTTTCAAACTTAACAAAATCCATATTCCATAGCTTCTATTTAACAACTTAGAAAAGGCAAGAGAAGGGAATACCTTATCTTTTACATTGCCAAGAACAATTCTATAAGGAGCAATTCCAGGACGTTCTGGCAGGCTTGGCTCTAGAAGTTTCTGAAAGCTGGATCTTCCTATCTTAGACTCTGCAAACAGTTTCCTCTGAGCAGGCAATTGACTAGAGAGAGATCCTCGTGGTGTCCCACCAGAGGGAGAACCACTAGAATTACCAATACTTCCATTGGAAACTGTTTTACTTAAACCATGGCCAGAATTCTGGTGGGAAGATTCTGAATCTGAAGAACCCACAGCATCCTATAATGAAATCAAAAGAAAAGGAAAAAAAATTTAATTGTTTCTACAAAGTACAAACTCTACCAAATGATTTTTTTTAGAACAAGAGAAATGTAATTGTTGTATTAAATTCTCAAGATCTTGGTTCACCTGCCGACTCAAGGGCATGTAATCAGTCCCCGGAAGTTCCAGCAGCGGATATTGAGATCCACCATCGTTGCAGTCTAAGCAAAGAATAATTGCAATTGGTAATTATCAACCATGTAAATTTCTGAGTGGCAATTGCATAAAAAATTGTAAAAACAAATGAGTCCCAAAAATAGTTATACAATCTTTCAACACAAAGTAGTAGTAAGAATTAAATAGACAAAGTAGCATATATAAATAATTAAATTCTCCAGGTCAAACTTCAAGGTTCCCTTCAAGTCCTTCAAGGATACAAAAGATAACATGCATTTAACAAGCATCTTGGAAATGGAACATTGTGATATAACAAATTCTAATAACTTCTATATGGTTATGCTTGAAATTGACTAATATAATTAGAAAAGAAACCAAAAGAAAATGGCGATACTGCCTTCAGTCAAGCCATAATTACATAGATAAAGATGACTTCGTAGTTCGTACAGAAAATATCCAAACTAGTGTTCTTTACCAGTGCAAGCCGGAAGATCAGCTCTAGGTGGAAGTTGCGTGGGAAGAGATGGAACATGTTGACCATGAAACTTTGTTTGACTTCTAATCACAGGTTGATTCCAAATCTCGTGTCGGTCATCTGATGAAGTTTCTGTACAGAATATTAAATAACAATCAGATTTTCACAATAATATAGACTGCAAGTAGAGCTCCATCAAAATCGAGATAAATTTTCCCATGAAAATGTACATGGAAACTCATCAGAATGTAAAGTTTTGACAGAAAACAGAAAAGGTATATGGACAAACGTTTACCAAATAGGTTCACAAACATAAAGTAATCTACAACTGCAATTATTTTATTCAGAGAAGCAACATAAGGAAACTCTTAAAAAATTTATAGCAAATAATTTCAATTATAGAAACTATGAAGTCCCAACCAGACATTAATTATCAAGGAACCATCATAAAACTTTCCACACGGGCTACAGAAGCACCTTCTACAGAGTCATTCTTTGATATATCTATACATGGAATAATCTTAAGAGACTATAAATCTGAACACTCCAAATCCAAAAACATCCAAGAAATAGATGGAAAAACCTCATTTAACCAGGTTCTTTGCAGATCATGAAGTTTCCAAAATCAATTAAGACAGAACAAGAAAAATGCAGAAGAAATTTTACACAAGTTATCTATCAAACAGAATATGTAGAAAGAAAGAGAGAAGGCAATAATAAATGAAAAATTTCCAAATTATATCATGATCATTTCAAAATATAACTTGTCAGGTATCAACTATGTCAACTACTATCACTACATCAAATCATTAAATTCCAAAAAATGAATACTTGAGGATGATATCTCCTAGGAGCACCTTAACAAGTCTTTTGAGGTTTTTCCAATGAACAGTGCACCTAACAATATTTGTATTTCTATTGTTTTACATCAAACACTTTCCTAGGGCCCAACTCATTTGATAGTCGTCTATGCAGTTCTTTATTTCTTTGTTGGCAAGAGCATCCATTACTTTAGACTTTTTTAGACAACATGAAATATTGCAATTGGCCAAACCTTCAACTAAAATATCATTTGCGACTTTTAACAGCCTATCACTGCACTGATTCATAGATAGTTCAAATCTGAGACTATCAACTTCTCGAATGTAAAGGTCAACAGCCATCCACCTAGATAAAAGGGAAACATCTCTTGTGACCTGAAACAATAAAAAGCAAGTTACCCATTAGATTACGCAATTGAAAGAAACAGTAGATTCTGAAAGTAAGTCACATAAAACATGCATGGTATATGAGAACAAAGCGTCTTCCAAAAACAAAGTTCTTTGGGGTGCAAAAATAAAGGATTCTTCAATTTCAAAAGTTCAAAGGACAAATAAAGCTCCCAATGCGTCATGGATGAACAATTAGGCAAAACGAAGAAGATATCGTTTACTTTTCCCTTTTCCATTTAGCTATACTAGGACAAAAGGAGATACTTTCCTAAAATGATGTTAAAATATGATCTAGGCAAACTTATTAGTTTAATTAATGAACCATGAATACACAGAGATTGCCACCCAAGAAAAGCTGTAGTTAATTTCACCAATGAAAGATTCGCAATTAACTAGCAAGCCACGAAAAAGAACTTCGGACATCTCACCTTTGCTGTTACATTTGGATTTCCATCTCTATCACCTCCCATCCAAGAGCCAAACTTGATTGGAGTGCAAGTTAATGGAAGAGGCTTTCCAGTAAGCTGTGGGAAGAGTAGCAGCAGTGACAATCATGTATGAGTAGGAAAGCCAGTAAATCCTTTAAATGAATCAGACCATCTACCGAATAAAAACATGAAGTAGCAAGGAACCTTCTTTAGGGCATTGCTAACACGACGTAAATAATGAGGTACAGCTTTCCACAGGGACTGCTCAACAATGTTCAGGCCTAAAAGGATTAGACACCCAAAAATCATCAATTTTACATAGAATAAGATGGAAAGTTCAAAGTACCTAATTATGCAATTTAGATCACATTAAAAGAAGTAGTTTACCAGCTCTAGCTTCATCGACTGGAGTAGGTATGTGACGCCTGAGCTCATCTGTCTGCCATATTGAAGTAATCTCTCTTACCTGTAAAAGCAACAGTGAACTGTAAACCAAAAGAAAATCAGAGACAAATGAGTTTTCCTTCTAATTGTATACCTATGACCCTATTTGGTAGCTTTAATGAGGGAAGTATTTGTTAGGGGTGAGAATATACCAGATCTTCAATCAACATTTCTCGATCTTCATGAGTCAGATCAGGCCGATCATTGTAATCCAAAAGATGCTACATGAAAGGCAAAGTTCATATTCAGATACAAGGAACTAAGATGACATCTAAGATAATCACCAATTCACCATGTTAATTAACATTTATGCAATGAAAAACTTACAGCAATTCTGATGTGCTTATATTGCAAGGTACGACGATTAATTTGAGTAGGATGTGCAGTAAGAACAATTTCGACCTCCTGCAACGACAATAATTTGACTAGTAAATTACAAGATGAATAATTCATAACAAAGTAACACTTACATATGCAATCAAACTAATACGCTTCATGTAACTGTCACAATATTTTGGGAAAACCAATAGGAAATTAGGCATTCATCTTTTGAAACTCCCTGTTACAAAATTTCTAGTAAGTGAAACCTGATACAATTAGTGTAGATGTGATAAGGTACACTTTGTATTTTCTGGAAAACCTGAACATGAATCTTATTGGGAAAATCCATACGTTGTATTAGTTGTTTGTGACAAGTAGCCAACCAAAAGGGAGGAAAAAAGAACTGCTCCTCCGCAAAGAATCCAAAAAATACATATATACAACAAACCTGCTTGCAGAAGGTGTCATAAAGTTCCTCCGCAGAGACTCCACTCTGCAACAGCTGATTAAAAATGTCATCACAAGATTTTGATAGATGTGACAAATTTCGGGCCTTACGAACCCTGCAGAAGGAAACATTCATCACAATTAATCCAAAAAGGTTCCCACATATAAAATGAACCAATTCAGAGAAGAATTCAGATCGTTAAAAGAACAAAAATTGAAGCATAATGCACAGTCAGTAATTTAGTTTATTTACTTCCAACTAAAGAAAGCCCTGATTCGTAATACTTCTGCTAAATTGAGAAGTAAATTATCAACACATTGCAATACAAAATGAATGGACTGATTAAATAGGCATGTCAACGTATGAATCAAGAGGGTACACAGAAGATACCTATGATGAGTCTCAGCGATCCCCATCAAATTAAGGTAATGGCTAAATGCACGAGCAAGAGTAAGGGCTTCCTCCAACGTCATCCTTGATATCTCCGATGCAAGCTGCTTCTCCAGCAGATCAGCGGTATCCTCTATCCCCGCTGATCTCATGTTACAAGCAGACTGCAATAAAAGCAAAGCCCCATGAAGAAAATGTTTAGTCAACAGCTCTATTTTTACTACGGTGATTATTTATTAATATGAAATTCGTTCTTCTTCTCAGGCCTCAGTAACGGAAAGACGCCATGTTTAAAAGAAACGATGAGAAACCTTGATCTGAAATCTAATTGGGTACTTGAAATATATACTAAAATGGCGAAAAATAAAAATAAAAAATTTGCTTCGTCTGTTCTGAAGGTAGAAAAAAAAATTAGACGTCTGGTATTTTTGTTTTCTCTGTTTCTGCTATCCAAACAGGAAACAGATTTCTGTGTTTTCTCAGTATCCAAACAGACAACACCAACGACAAAAGCCCGAAAATGATCAAACTATGATCAGACATCTGGGATGATATTCGTCGGAGGAAAAATAAATGGGGAAATCAGAGCAAGCAGTTAGCTAATTAGATTAAGCTTTACATTTGCCATAAAAACATCATAAACTTACAACCTATATCATATTTTCATTTCATGGTATCTCCTCTTCCTTTCTCAGCAACCAAACAGAGCCATGCAAACAAATAACAGTCATCCATCAAAAACCCAAAAAAGATAAAAACGATTTAAACATCGTAACAGACGCAATGAACAACAAGCAGTTCAATTCATAAGCCCATCTAAATACAAAAACAAAACAAAACCTGAGCAAGGATCCGGTTCCTTTCAAGTTTCGCCATGAATTCGCATCCGACTTCTCTCTGCAACACATCGTTAAGCAGATTCCCGAGCAGCTTACAGTCATCTTCAAAGCTTTGAAATGAGATCTCCTCTGCTATATCATCCGTGGTGTCCGTCATTGTGATACAATAAGAAAACAGAGCTCCTATGTACCGATAAACAGAAAGAGAAAACTCAATACAGTTCTTTCTTTTCTTTTCTCCTCTATCTATCTGCTGTTCACTGCACAAACACGAAGAGTGTGAAAATGGAGAGGGTGAAGCTGATCTTCACTGGTTGTAGAATTGAAAATGGGAGAGAAACGGGAGAGATAGTCAGAGAGAGAGAAATAGACTGTTTTTGTGTTTTGTTTGTACGAAAACTTCTGTTAAATGTGGGGCCCTGTAATAATCACGGCTAAAAATTGAAGGTCCTGAGGGGTTCAACGACACGTGACGCTTGGTGAGACGACGATTTTTTATATTTATATTTATATTTATTTTTTGTGGGTTTTTTTAAATTTTCTTGAGGTTTCACGGTGCTTCTGAAACCTTGTGAGATTGTGATTCTCAGCAGTTTCCGGGAATTGTTTTTCTCCTTACACTTCGCCGGAAAACATGATTTTGTCGTTACGTGTCTGTGAGTTAATACTGTTTGGAGTTACTGATGGCAATTTTAGTCAGGCATGCGACACCCAACTCCGAACGGGACAGATTTGTTTTTATATTTTACGTCTCTTTCAGATCTCGCCCCAATTCTGAATTTTGTTGTATAGAAAACGGTATATATATCTTTTGTTCCGATGATAATTTTATTTATATTTATATATTTTATATATATAATATTTATTTAAAGTAAAAAAATATTTTTTATTCAAAAAATTATATAATTAACTAATTAATAAAAATAAAAAATAATATTAAATATTGAAATAAATAAATAATATATAATATAAATTGGATATCGGATCGAATTGAGGATTTCTGTCGGATGTGGGGATGAAGATCGAAAAATTTTTCCCGTTAAGGATCGGGCGAGGTTGGAGACTGGAAAATCCGTCTTGAATCTACTATGTTGCCGCTCCTATTTGGCGTTGTGTTGCCGTTGGGTGTTTTTTAAATTTAATTGATTAATTTTTTTAATTTTTTATAAATTATTTTTTCTTTTAGAAAAAAAATTTAAAAAAATTTAAAATATAAATTTCTTACGAATTGCAGACGTAAATGGAATCTTTCGGGAGATTCTTCGGCGAAAAAGAAGATTCCTTATGGTAACTTGAATGAAAGTTGAAATGGTTGGCTTTTCTTTTATTTAAAATTACATAAAATCTAACATTATGATAAATATTATTTAGGTATGTTTAGTTCACTATGATAAGAAGTCAACTTTAGTAGTCAGTTGTTAGAAGTATATGGCAGCCATCTGTTGTGACAATCAATAATTCATAATTAATTTTAAAATATTTATTAATTTAATGTTGATATAATTATAATTTATAGAATAATTACAAAATTTTTTGATATAATACACTATTATCTTATTGAGCATTGAAAAATATATAATTTACTCTATATAGTTTGATAAAAGACACTAATATTACTTGAAATTTAAAAATTATATTATTTACCCTTTAAAGTTTTTATATATTGCAATAATAACATTTGCAAATTTAATTTATTTGACTAATACCACTGAGCAAAAGATAATATTTTTTTTTACTAATGTATTATATTATTTTGCAAAAATATAAGAGATACTAATGTATTATGTCAAATTATAATAAGCAAATTGTCTAATTTTTAAATCTATGGACTAGTATACTATGTCAAATTAGAATGAGTAAATAGTAAATTTTTTAAATAATTATTAATAATTTTATTGTAGTATTAATATGATACATATATTAATTTTTATATATTTATAATATTTATTGTATATAATATAAAAAATAATGAATTAAACAAAAAAATACAATATAAAATATAAATTTTTAATTAATATTACTGTAAAATAATCTAAATAAAAATAAAAAAATTATATTAAATATATAAAAACTAACTTCTGACATGAGAAACTAAGATTTTTTTTTTTTTTTGATAAAAAGAAACTAAGAATTTCAGTTTATGAAAAGTCTTAATTCTAACATAAAATCTTA
Source organism: Balakata baccata (assembly GCA_949630135.1). Classification (NCBI taxonomy): domain Eukaryota; kingdom Viridiplantae; phylum Streptophyta; class Magnoliopsida; order Malpighiales; family Euphorbiaceae; genus Balakata; species Balakata baccata. Next base: position 43,428 of record CATIWF010096625.1, read on the forward strand.
AAAATCAATAGTTGGGATTTTCCACAGTTTGTTTTTTCTTTTGATTAATGAATCACCTAATTCAGTTTTTTGTTGTATAACTGATCAAAAACTGAACCAATCAAACATCGAATTCAATATTTAGTTTGTTAAACCCTAAAATGTGGAGAAAAAAAATTGAAAAAAACGAGCATTTAGTATTTTAAAAGTAACTTCCTTATAAATAAGGTTTCAATCTATATAAACTGTAGCCGTTTGTTCGTTGTTAGACAGCTAATAGTTGACTAGAAAATGACAAAAGGAACAAACAAACTCTATATAATTTGATAAAATTAGAACTATAACTACACCAAAATTTTGAAACTAGGAGGACCAGTGGCTGACTCAAAAGTTCAATTTAGGGGAGTGTAAAGGTGTAATTGAATTGAGTTGATATACTATCAAATTTGATTCGCTCGATTAAAAAATTTATAACTCAAACTCGGTTGAATTTTCTTTTTCACTTATTTGAAATTCGACTTAAAAAAACATTCGAGCTACTCGAATTCTACTCGATAAAATTTGAATCAACTAAAAATTTTTAAAAATAATATATTCAGCTCAACTCGAAATCAACTTTAGTTAACTTGACTTGATTAAACTTGTCAGTCTTACAAGTGGAGTATTGTGATATTCGAATTCGACTCAACAAACTATTCGAGCTTGAGTTCAATTCAATTAATTTCAAGTCAAATTCAAATATTTTATTAGCTGACTCATTTATACTCGTAGGGAAACAAACTTAAATATTTTCATTTTAAAATTATATTATATAATAAATTTGTTATGTCTAAACATAAGTAAAACAAAAATAAATAAAAATAACATGCTAAAAAATTATTAGACCAAAATACAAAATAAATATTTCTAATTTTTATTTTTAAGGATGAAAATATGAGATTTTAGATTAAAAGAGAAATGAAAAAAAAAAATTTAAGAAAAAAAAAAACTTAATTAATTATAATAATTTATTTGAAATAGGGAGGATAGGGCAGGCCCTATGTATATCCGCCATTGAAAAGCAGCATAAGTTTATAATTTAATTTGAATCACTTTTGGAAATAGCCTAGAATTCAAAAAATATACGAATGAATCAATCTAAAATTATCCATAAATTTCTCAATCATATTTATATCTTTATTTTTTTATTTTCTTATTTAACAAATGATTTTTAAAATTTCTTTTATCAAGATAATGGCAATATTATTAATTAATTAATTACTAATTTAAAAATAAATAAAAAATCCCAAATCCCTAACCCTAAACGATCCCATTCCCACCCACGGCAGCCACAACACTCACTTCCCTAAGACCACTTGGGTGATAGTACAATTAGTGCTGAATGCTGATGACGAGGCAATCAAGAAAGCAAATATATATTAAGAAAAATTTGTTTGTACTACCATTACTATTTTACCTATATGATATCGACAGTTATTAATTTTTTATAATTAAATTTTATTTTTTTCGTCATCATATATCTGTATTGATGAAAATTTATTGTTTATACAGTAATATAAATAGATGACTATTTTACTGTGTAGCTCACAATTCATTATATCTTACAACTAAAAGAATATTTATATAGTAAGAGTTAGAAATGCAGATTCATAATTTTCTTGCTTACACTATTGAATCTTCTTTTCAACCAACAAAAGAAAAAAGTAATTAATATAGTGAAATTAATTTTTAGATGAAAAGTGTATGTCAGCAGCTTATAACTGTGAAATTTTGATGAAAAGAGGAGAGGCTAAGTGTGATACTTTTTTTCTTCTTTCTCATTTCTTTTTTTTTTTTTTGTCACGGAGTTTACAGATTAATTTTATATATAATCATTAAATTTTATTTTTATTATAGTAAGAGTATAAAACTTTTTTTCGTCCTCAAAAAGTTAAATATATTTTCTTTTCACTAAAATTGCTAATGTTATATTTTCATGATATATCGGCTGTGATATCAAATTTTCAGTGATACGTCGGTTGCCGTATCAAGTTTTTTGTGATATGTCAACTTATACGTCAGATTTTCAATAATCTATATCCAAAAACTGACCGAAAATAATTTTAGCAAAATAAAAATAAGATTAAACCGATCTAACTGAACTCGAATCAAATTTTATTGATCGAAGTTATTTGGAATAGTTTGTGTCGATTTATGTGGAATTATTAGAAACTTAATTTGTTTGTTTGGTTCGGATTACACAGTATTTTTATTATTTGACTTAAAATTTAATAAACCGATCTGAATTAAATTAAAATTGATCTAGTTAATTGGATTGAAACTTGAGGGACCCTGTATATGTATAGTTCAGATTGAATGTCCGACCATGCATACCTCTAAACTGATAAAATAGTGAATTAAACCGATCAAATAGGTTTTAAATAAATTCATGTGTAATGAATTACTTGAAAAGTGTGCGATGCTAAATACATTTTTGAAAATAAATTCAAAAATGAATTTATATATTATACCCAAAAAAAACTGCATTAATATATCATATACTAAGGAAAATAAACTGATCTTATTAAAAATTTAAAAATTATGCATTGCTAATTCATTGAATAAATAATATTGAGGAATTTATGATAGAAAATTAATTTAGCCAAATTTAATTCCAAATCAATTTATATGAAATTTAGAGTACAAAATAAGTTTAATCAAGATAGATGACGTAGAAAAGAATTTGATTTCGTCGATTTCATTATGATAGAAACGATCTAAATGAGTTTGCATTAAGAACTTCTTTCGTTTCCTGACTCAGAATGATGAAATTCTTAAATTTTATTTTTTTCCTTTATACATATCTAACTTTTATATATAAAGTGATAATCAGTAACAAGAGAGACTTAACTTATTTAATGTAATAATCATAAATCGTCCATCACACCCATATTAATCATCCATACTAAATTAATTGATGTCAAATATTTGACTTCTATATGCTTAGACCCAATGATATTCTTGTTGTTTTTCTCAAATAATACAGTCGGCAAATTATCACAGTACAACTTTATAGGCATGTCAATGGAATCAACAATTGACATTTCTACAATGAGATTTCATAGCCAAACAGCATGTACAGCTGCACTATAACATGCTACAAACTCAACTTGTATCGTGGAAAATGAGAATAAGGATTTTTTAACACTTTTCCAAGATATAGCCCCACCAACTAATGTAAAAATATAGCCTAACATAAATTTTCTATTATCAGAACAGCCAATAAATTTTGAGTTAGTATAACCAACTAACTCAAGATTTTCAATATTTCTATATGTCAAGATGTAATCTTTGGTTCCTTTAAGGTATCTCAAAACTCTTTTAACAGCAGTCCAATGGTCTATTCCAGGATTAGATTGATATATACCTAGAATACCAAATATAAATGCAATGTCCAGTCTAGTGCACACTTGAGCATACATCAAGCTTCCTACTGCATTAGCATATGACACTGCTTTCATTAATTCTTTCTCAACTTCATTCTTGGGAGACTGTGCTAAGCTCAATTTATCATTTTTAGCAATTGGCACATCCCAAGACTTACAATCATGCATATTGAATCTTTTCAATATTTGCTCAATCTATGATTTTTGAAAGAGACCTAAAAGATTTTGAAATCTATCCCTATGGATTTCAATTTCAATGACAAAAGACGTTTCTCCAAAATCTTTCATATGAAAATATTTAGACAACAATTATTTTATCTCATCTTCCTAAATAATTACTTGTAAGCAGTATATCATCCATATATAATATCAGAAAGATATATATGCTCTCACTGATCTTGAGATATATGTATCTACCAACTTTACTCTCGAAAAATCCCAAAGAGATGATCACACTATCAAATTTCAAGTACCATAGTCGTGAGGCTTGTTTTAGACCATAACTAGACTTTTTGAGTCTACACCCAAAATGGTCCTTACTATCTTCCTGAAACCCCTCAAGTTATTCCATGTAGACCTCTTCATTCAGTTCCTCATTCAGGAATGCAGTTTTAACATCTATCTGATGTAGCTCCGAATCAAAATGAGCTACCAATGTCATGATTACTCTAAATGTATCCTTTGAGGATACAGGAAAAAAAATTTCATTATAATCCATTTCTCTTTTCTGAGTAAATTTTCTAGCAACTAATATGGATTTAAACCTCTCTATATTCCCTTTGGAGTCCTTCTTGGTCTTATAAATCCATCTACAACTAATAGGTCTACAACCTTTAAGTAATTCCATAAGCTCTCGCACCCCATTACAATTCATAGATTGCATTTTATCTCTCATTGCATCCTATCACAGATCAGATTAGGAACTAGGAACAACTTTTTTAAAAGATGTAGGATCAGTAATATGATCAATGTTATAATCACTCTCACCTATATAGACCACATAATCAAAGGAAATAACATGTTTTCTTTCCTTGGTTGACCTCTTAAGAGGAACATGTACAACTGTATCCTGTGATGATGAAGCCTCATTTAACTATATGGGCTCTTCCTGAATTGGATCAATCATAAGTGTAGGATCTAATATTGTAAGTTGCTTGGATATAGGAATATGTATAACCTCAATCTACTTTTCTTGCCTTGTGATCTCAGAGTGATCACCCTCATCAGCTACATTAAATTCTAAAAATTTAGCTGCCTGTGATTTCAAAATTCTAGAACATTCTTCTCTACAATAGAATTTGTAGTCTTTAGAGTGATTTGGATACCCTATAAAATAGCAATGAATATATCTAGAATGCAATTTACCCTCAACAAAATTGTAAAGGCGTATATATGAAGGACAACCCCAAACTCAAAAATGATTCAAGCTAGGTTTCCTTTTAGTCCAAAACTTAAATGATGTTTTAGCCACAGACTAGCCTCATCCCACAAAAATCTGGGAGATTTGATATTGACATCATGCTCCTTGTCATTTCATTTAAAATACGATTCCGCCTTTCGGCCACACCATTATGTTCAGGACTACCCAGCATAATAAACTGAGCTACTATTATACAGTCTTCCAAGTCTTTTGCAAAAAGACCTTTTACCTGTCTTGCAACATTGTATTTGCCATAATACTCTTCACCTTGATCAGATCTAATAATCTTGATAACTTTCTCAATTGTTTCTTAACTTCAGTCTTAAAAATCTTGAATTTATCAAAAAATTCAGACTTTTCTTTAATTAAGTACACATATCCATATCGGGACAAATCATCAATAAATGTTATGAAAGACTTATTATTGCATATTATGGGTGAATAAGGTCCGCATATATCTATATGGATTATCTTTAAGAGATCTGAACTTCAAATAGATCCCTTCTTCTTAATCTTGGTTAGTTTGCCCCTACAACAGTCAATACATATTTATAGGTCACTGAAGTCAAGGGCAGATAAAGATATTATCCTTGATTAGCCTTTCTACCATTTTTCTATAAATATAGCCAAGCCTTTTATGCCACAACATGAAAGAGTTATCCTTTATTAAGGGTCTTTTGGCAACTTGTTCAACAATACAAGATGTTGAATAAATCTTATTTGAACTCAAACACACTTGATATGGACCATATGACAAAAAGCAACGACTAACTACTTTTGAATCAAAAGTTATATTTACAATTGTATCTTTAAATACAAAAGTATAGTCAATTTTGTCTAATTTAGATACTGATATCATATTCCACCTAAATTACAGTATCTATAAAATATTTTTCAAAAAGTGTTCAAAACCAATATCTAGATTCAAATAGACACTGCCAACAAAAAGAACGTTCATTATGTTATTATTGCGAACTGTGAGTATTGACTCTTCTTTATTTGGTTTCCTCTTGTTTATGAACCCCTACAATGTGAATGCAACATGTTTAGTCACTCCACTATCAAGCTATCAAGAATTGGATGTGGCATCAACCAAATTGGATTCACAAACAATAAGTATAAAAGAGTTACCAGCAAGCTCATGCTTTTCTAACCAAGTTTTATATTTCAGATAATTCGAATTTTTATGACCTTTCCTTTTACGAAAGAAACAGTTAAGTTCTTGTTTATAAAAGCTTTATGAACACCCACATCAACATATCAGACAGACTTTTTATAAAAAACACGTGCATTAGGTTTAGCTTTCTTACCTTTTCTTTTGTCTTTCCACTAAGGACCTGATACAAAAAGTGTGGTACTAACTTGATACAATAAGCACGATACTAACATAATCCTCTTTTAGCTTCTCTTCCTTAGCTACACATATGGCAATGAAAGCATTAACTATCCATGGATCCTCTTTTGAGTTGTATGCAGTAATAAACTTCCTAAACTTTGGTGGTAAAGTATTGAGAGCTTGATGCATGATATAAGCATCAGGGATACCAAGGTTCTGTAGCTTATTATGTATGTGGACCATGGTGAGAATGTATTCCTTGATACCTTCTCTGATACCTCCTACTCCATTATACATCATGGAGTATAGTTGTTTCAAAAAGGTACCAATCTCAGCATTGATAAATACCTGATAACGTTGAGACACTGCAGTTAGAAATTATTTTGCTATATGAGTCTTCAGCAAATTGCTCAAGAGGTGCTCTAGAATTGACCTTTTTATGGTCAAATAACACATGCAGTTCATTTTATATTATGTTGAATGTAGCTATTTGTCAACAACTGAACTCTCAGTAGTCAGGTCAGTTGGCTTGAGAGTTATCATAGCAATATCAATATCTGTCAACTCCATAAATAATTCTACGTTTTGCTTCCACAATTTATAATTAGAGTCAGTCAGCATTTTCAATAATCATTGTATTATTGTTAACTGAGAAGGTGACTGAAAAAATAATAATGTAACACTTTCGTACAAGACAATAATAATACTCAAAGTCATAGAAGAGTATTAATCCAAGAATTTCAGCGCATTATTAAATAAACACATTTAGGTAGAATATATAACATGCAATAGAAATTCTCAATATAAGTACAATCTGAAAATTTACCAAATACTTGTAAATTTACCACATTTGGGTGTATAAACTAGTATCAGCTCATTTCCAATCATATATCTTATATTTTTTTATCTCTAAATTTAATTTACAATAAACACTTTTTGACTGAATAATCATAAATTAAATTTGATACATCCCTAAAATGTATAAGACTGAATATTTTTAAAATCTCAACTAAAAAGGCTGCTTTTGTGACAACATTTTAACTGATTTTAAAAGAAATTCTTATACCGGGATACACTTTATTTATTACCTTTAAATAATTTAATAACATAATTTTTATTTCTTATGGACGTGGGGCTAAATGTCCTAAAACATTATGTTCACAGCAATTTAATTAGTTAAATTGTCAATTTTAATTGATAAAAATTAATTTTTAGATATGACAATTTTATACTCATGTATAAATTAAATATTATGAGATAAAATTAATGTATCTCTTAAAATGTCACAATTTTTCTCAAATATGACTTTTAAAAATTAATTTAGAATTTTCTAAATTAATTCAGGTCAAAACTAGGCGAAAAAGGCCTCCAAAAGTGAAAAATAACCATATAGAGATTTAATTGAAAAATTTAGAAACTTTAGGGGCAAATTTGTAAAAAAAATAGAAATATAGGCTGAAAGGGATGCCCGCACGTGTGGTACACGTGCCAGAGGCAGCCCTCTGCCACTTGGGCGCACTCCCTGGCACATGCGCCAGCCCATCTTCTTTTTCAACTCCATTTTCTACAAATTTTCAATGAAAATTTTCACGAAAACAATCGTCAAATTTCATTTTCACTCCAAAACTCAATTAAACTCAAAATTTTCTTCTTAATTCAATGAGAAAAACACGAAAATGGCTCTAAAAATATATAATTTGGCTCTGATATCACTTGATAGAAAATCAATTTAGCCAAATTTAATTCCGGAATCTAAAACATGAAATTTAGATCACAAAACAAGTTTAATTGATATGGAAGAAGTAAAAAAAACATGATTTCGCCGATTTCATCATGACATGAACGATTTGAATAAGTTTGTACTAAGAACTTCTTTCGTTTTCTGACTCAAAATAATGAAATTCTTAAACCTTATCATTTTCCTTTATCCTTATCCAACTTTATATAAGGAATGAGAGTTAATAATAAGAGAGATTTAGCCAACTTAATATAATAATCATGAGCCGTGCATCATACTCATATTATTATCTAGCTCATATTAATCATTCATATTAAATTAATTAATGAAGTCTTACCTAAATAAAAAAATTTATCAAATTCTTAAGGTCTTTTATTTCTCAATTAATGAGCTTACAATCATAATTAAATATAAAATATATCTAAAGTAAAAATACTAAAAATATCCATGAGAATGTGGATGAGATGACATAGATTTTTTCTAGTTTAATTGGATGTCTTGATTTTGAACTTTAGATGTACAACTATTTTAAAACTCATAAAAAATATTTTACCACCCTTAAAATTCTATATTTAATATATGATACTAATTAACCGGCTGATACCTATGATCAGGGGAAAAAAAAAGAAAAAAAAAACTAACGATGATAATATTATAGAGAAATGATAAAAGTTAGAACAATTTTATAAATGAAATGATAGCATATATCGGACAAGAAAGGGCAGTTGGGAATTGGGGTGGGGATGATGGTCCCAATCCCATCACTTTTCTATAAGCCAATCGGCCGATAAATATGCCAGTGTCTCTATCAAAATTGATTACCCAAAAGCATATGTTGCCCTCTTCATCCCCTCCTTTGTTGCTATTTTATTATATCATGCATACAAGCGTGTCTCCTAATTTGGACCTACATATATATCATCAATATTCAATACACTTAATATATTTATTTTTACAATATGATTATATTAACTCCTCAATACTTCATAAAAAATAAATATGTAACCTTTAGAGAAAACGGGTATATGTATATAATGACAATATGACAATATTAACCTGAGGATGAACAATTGTACTGTTCAATTTTTTAAAATATATGTAATAATATGTAAATTTAAAATTTTTTTAAGGTTTGCTCCTTCAAAGCATTTTCGAAATCTAATACATAAATTTTTTCACCCCTAATTTAAAATTCTAGCTCTTTTCATCCTCTAATTTAGGATTATGGTTCTATGACTACACGCGTGTGTGTGTGTTGATTGAAGCTAATATATTAAATTTCAAGAAAAGGGTGTCTCCGATATTTGTTTGTGTTGGGTTAATTAATTCGGATGATATTAATATGCTGGTGGTCTTTAGGGTGCATGTAGAGCCATTTTATATGTGGTCTGGCCTTGCCTACATGTGCTGGCTTTTCCATCTCAACTGGATAGAGCTTTTATGGTGCACATCACAATTACAGAATTGTGTGTTCGTATCCTATCTATATATGCTTTTATATATATATAAAAAATTATTTATCGAAAAAAAAAAAGAAAAGAAAAGTCAGTGATTCTTTGATTTGTTAAATTCGATTAGCAACATTACGATTGTTTTTCATTGTGTCAACCAAAAGTGATCATAGGGTTCGCATAAGCCTAAGAATTTCTCGCCAAAAGATTTGAGGTTAAGCCATACATAATGTATACGTATAATGTGGCCATAGACTAATGTTTTTAAAATCTCAAACTTGATTATGATTGGGTTGTGATTTGACCTATTCAATTGAAGTTTTTATCTTAATTTTTACGGAAGCTTTCAATAATGGAAACACTCTCAAATATTTTTAAAAATATCGATATTTAAAAATTCCTTCAAAAATATAAATTTAATTTTTAAAAACTTTAAATATACCAAAAAATGGAAAATTTGAGCAATAAATTCGTTTTATCCTCAGCGCAAGTGTATTTAATCTAAAGTTTACTCTTAAACACGAGCATACTCCCAAAATTGACTCAAAATATATCCAAAAATTTGATCTAAAATTTACATTTATTCAGCACGAGCGTGTTACCTCATTATAAGCGTGCTATCCAAAGTTGATCTAAAATATACCTCTATTCATTAAGAACGTGCTACCATAGTGCCTGCTTGTTGACTTAATACAAAATTAAATAGGAAGTCATACAAAAAATTGCCATGATATTTTTAAAAAACAAAAAATTAAAAAGAAAACTGTAAAATTAAAATTTAAAATCGATAAATTTGAAAAAATGAAAAAAAAAATTATATTTTTGAAATAAAAAATTAAAAGCGGTAAGCGATAAACGATAAAACATCCTCCAATTTTTATTATTAAACTGAAATACTTTGGAGGGCAACTTTTTGATTTATACGTTTATCGAAGTGGGGCGATTTATGTTGATTGTATATCTGGGTCATTGGGTGATGATGATGATGAATTATTACACCACGGATCCCTATTCATTTAACAAGCCTAGAGGTCTTTATACGTAAAAAATCAGAACTGAAAAATGTGTATTCTTTTTTTTTTTTAAAATTAATGAATTAATGCTGTTAACTCTAAAATTAATATTTTCGTTAGTTTATTAATACAAATTTATTTGTTATAAAAATTTAGGTTCATTAACAATGAATTAAAGATTTATTAGTTTATTAATACTTGTTAATTTTGTTTTAAACTCTAAGTTTATTAGTAAGAAATAAAAGTTCTTTACTTTTTTACTTTATTAAAACATGTTCATTTGTTATAAAATTATACGTTCAATAAGAATAAAATAAAAGTTCATTAATTTATTAATATTATGGTTGTAATCATCGGATCGGTCCGGCCGGTTCAACGGAAAAAACCGGAAACCGGCCCTTAGATCGGGCGGTTTTTACTTTCAAAACTAGAAGAGAAACAACTCGGAAAAAAAACGGATAATCCGGCCGGTTCAATCTGGAAAACCGGTGTCCCGGCCAGTTCAATATGTTTTTATTTATTTTTTTAATTTTTTGCAAAAAAATTTTAATTATTAAATTTGGTTTAATTTAGCAAATTCAACCAGTTCAATTAGAAAATTGACCTTAAAACTAGATGAATTAACTATAAACTAATCAAATTAGTCAAAATAAATATGTTTTTAAACAATTAACTCACCCTTATATATAAAATAATATGTTATCTTCATTTTTACTTTTTTTTTATGTAGAATTGTTCATTCATTTTTACATTTTTTTCTTACTTCTTTTTTATATTATTTTTCTTTTACAATTTGAAAATTTTGCCTCATTGTATTTTCAAGTTATAAATTACATTTATATTTAATAATTAATTAAATATTTAGTTATACAAATATATGAAATATGATTTTTAAAAAAAATAAAAAAAATATTGGACATGTTATATTATTCTTGTATACTAGAAAAGATTTCCAACTTATTCTCTATTTTTATTATGTATGAGACATATTATGTTTTATTATATATGAGACATGTTATATTTTATGAAAATACTACATAGACCAGTTCGATCCTGATTCAACCCTGATTCAACCTTAAATCCATGACCCGCTAGTTTCCTGGTTCATTGACCGGATCGGTTTTTACAACCTTGATTAATATAGATTCATTTATTGTAAAACTATAAGTTCAATATTATCAAACTATAGGTTCATTTATAATAAATTGTAGATTCATTAGTTCATTAATGTAAGTTTATTTCTTGTTAACTATAAGTTCTTTATTATTAAACTATAGGTTATAAATTGTAGATTCATTTGTTATAAACTGTAAATTCATTAGAAATAAAATATAAGGTTCATTAATTTATTAATACATGTTAATTTCTTATAAACTATAGGTTCATTATCAGTAAATTATATATTATAAATTGTATGTTCATTTGTTATAAATTGTACGTTCATTATCAATAAAGTAAAAGTTCATTATTTTGTGTATTTTAATTTGTAGGTATAAATTTATTGAATTATTTTCAAAAAAAATTCAAGACACAATAAAAAATTAAGACAAAATTGCATTAGAAAACAACAAATTTAGACAAAACTACACCATAAAAATAAAAATAAAAACAACAGAGTAGAAAATAATGGAGAAAAAAATGAAGAATAATGAATAGAGAGAATGATCCATAGAAAACATAAAAAAAAATCGTACCAAAATAGAAAGATATAATTTTATTGCAAAAAAGGAAAGAAGAGTTTACAGTTAACTGTAATTCACTTTCAAAAACTAATGCACATATATGAATAGACCCTAATTTATATTGCAATATGGATCTATATATAATAAAATTGAGAATTTTACAGAAATACCAAAAAATAGATACCTATTTACATTTTTACTGGTGCTCAAAGTTTTTCTCAATTTTACAGAAAACAACTTCGAAAATTACAACAGTACCTAAATCTCAAAATTATCATAAAATTTGCTTAGACGGTATATATTCGGCGCACTCGGTATACTTTAGGGGATATCTTCAATTTTCACTAAAAAAATAATAAAAGAACAAGACAAGAACAATTAAATCATTAAAGAAAAAGAAAAAGAATCGAATTCAACCAAAATACAAAATATCACAAAATCACAAACAAACAGTTTGGTATACTTTTTCGAAATACCTTGAGGATATCTTGGGTATACTTTGTGAATTCCTTAGAAATAACTTTAGGGAATATTTTGAGTATACCTCAGGGATAATTTTGGTATATCTTGGGAATTTCCTGGAAGGAATTCTCTGAAAATATTTTAATTTCGAAATATACCTCGGAGATAAACTTTGGATATACATTTGGGAATTCTATGGGAATACCTGGAGTATATCTTGGGATACTCTGTGTATACTTTAGAAATTCCTTGAGAATTCTTTGGAAGGAATTTCCTGGGAATACCTTGGGATATACCTTAGGTATACCTTTGAGAATTTCATGGAAATACCTCGGGTATACTTTAGGAATTCATTGAAAATTTCATAGGAATACCTTGGGTCCCAATATATACCTTGAAAATATTTCGATATACTTTTGGGAATTTCATGAGGATATCTCTAGTATACCTTAGGCATACATTGAATATACTTTAGAGATATCTTAGGGATTTTCAAAAAAAAAAATTAACAACGCAGACAAAGCTCAAAAGTACAAAAATAAACTCAATCTCAAATGCAACATTTTATAAACCTCAGTGATGATTTTTCTCTTCTTTGAAGAAGCAGAAGAGATGGGGGAAGAGGGTAACAAGATTGATAAAACAAGATCAAAGACATGATCGCTATTGAATTTGCGGAAGATAAAATGGAAACGAGATCAGAGAAGACGAAATCGGAGGAAGAATTGGAAAATATGCGATGGTAAATATCAAAGAAGATGAAAAAGATGAAAAGTTCATTAAAAATAAAAAAAATTTGGTACTGCTGAAAAAAAAATTTCATTTAACTTTCGGTAAATGATATAATTGTCCCAATATAATTTGCCTGATGACGATGCGAGGTAGCATCTATTATAGCTCAATCTCAATCAATAGCAGGCCCATCTTAGTGAAATGTGTGTGGGGCAGGTATATATATATATTTTTAATAAAAACACAAGAAATGTCCTAAGTTCTTATATTTGTTCAAGAATATCCTTAATTATCATATGTGAACTAATATAATCCTATTACGAAATATATACCATCTAATTAACAATAGTATAATAAATCTTTTAAATAGATTTTCAGTTATTTCATATTTATAGAACACCCAATATTTTAATTGATTATAATTTAAATTTAATATTAGGAAATTAAGAGAATTAATTAAATAAATGTTTAATTAAGAGATTTCAAGGTACAAATTCCCACCATTTAAAAATCAAAATGTACGATTTTAAAATAGAATATCTCAAATATTAGGTGTCTTTTCAACATGAAAATGTTCGCCTTTTCATACTAGATGAAGGAGTGAGAAAGAATAATTAAGATTCATTTTCAATTCTTGAATTGTATTTAATTAGTTCTTGTACATATCTAATAAACATAATTCATTCATATATATACTTAATGAACTTAAGTTAATTTCATTCGCGAATCAACTTAAATATATAGAAGCTCAAGAGACACGTTATGGAAATATCCCAATGGCGTGAAGCTTCTAGCGCATATGCCAAGAGCTTCAATTTTCCAGCCCCACTTTTCTATTATCTCCTTTAATAAGAAGCTTATTTTGAGCTTTAATTTTTTATTCGCATATTTACCATTTTGAGCACATAAATAATACATATCTGAGTCATTCTCACAAAACTGAGTTGTATGACCCATTTGATTTCGCTCTCAAAATGGCTTGTAAACCACAATTTTACAACAATGCCCCTAATGAATAAAATTGAACAAAAAGTAAGACGAACAGAGCCTTACTATGTGATAGAGATTGATAATCGAAACCTGCATAGGACAGGTAGATGTTACCCATTGAATCTTCTCTTATGAAAATATATTTAATTTACCCGCTATTTAGTATCTTAATATAATTCAATTCTCATTGTTATGTTCATTTTGACCCTAAACATCTACCTAGTTCTACGAGAGTTTTAGAGAATTGAACTTCACACATTCTCCTTTGAAGCGGCTCCACTTCACTCTCACATATACTTAACCTCACTTCAAAGTATTACTGGTTTTCCCTACAATGATCTCACCACGTCTTTACAATTAGGTTGTTCTTTTAAACCTAGATCTTAGAATCTCTAGTCAACTAGGTTTTAAAATACACTCCTACATCTGTGGTTATGCAGCCTGAATTTCTATAATGATTGATTTTCATTAATCATGATCATACTCCTATGACTAGGAGACTGCGTATTTTTAGTGCTCATTGGCACACTATATCTCATGAAAGACTCGTAGTCTTTTCCCACTAATACTCGACGGCTATTAGATCTTTGTCCATATACTGCTTAGGAGTCGCCTGACCTTAGTCAGATTCTCCAACAACATATGATGATAGCACTAAAACCATCACTCAAGTATAGGTCACTAGATATACCATATTAATCAGATGCCTTAGTACTAAGAGAGTCGTTGCTCTCAATCTAGATCATTATATGATCACATACCTTTCTTATTATACCAACTGACAGGAAGTTGCTCATACCAGAGTCGTACGAGATACATGCATGCATGCATGATAAACCCATTTCTTTTCCATTTAGGTCCAGAAATACCGAAATCTAGCTTTGATACCAATAAATATAACATCCACCCCTATAATGAGAATATATCCATCCCACTATACATATAGAGTGTTATAGGCCTAGGAGGTTAAAACCTATCCAAAACAAAAGCTTTTTAACATATTTCCATACTCATTATGTCATATGAACGTGTATGAATATCAGTTTGTATATATATATATCACCTCAAGGTGATATTAGCCTTTATGATCTTATTAGATCACAATCATATACTGATATAGGGCATATCAAGCCCTTAACTCATGCATCATAATTATGTCAAGTCATACCATTATTACATCATATTACATAATCTCAATTAATTGACTTGATAAATTTACAACTCATCTAATTAATACTAAGATGAATGCATGTTATGTATATAATTGCCTAATTTAGGTCTACATAGTCTCCTCTGTATAAGCTTGGCCTTCTTCGCTGTCAATTGCTATATTTACTATCCACTGGCTCTAAGACCTGTGTGTACAGAAAGAACACATTAAGCTACTTATTGCTTAATAATACACAAAAGTATAGAAATTGTAACATAGAATCATATAATTCAGGATAAACTTGAATGACAATTCATATGTATATAGTCTAACTGTTGGTTACACTAGCATGCCCATTACATAATATGTATATAGCATTATGCTAACTGAATTTTACGTGAGATAACATATGTGTCATTCATATAGATCAAATATCATGAATATCGAGTCTTGTGAGTCATATATATACTCATATGCATCTATTCATGTTTACTCATTTAATTATGTATTCCATATCATGAAGTTCATTTAGTTCCTTATTTTGTTTACTGTTTATATTAGTCACCAACCACACATTGACCTATCGGAATACCGATCACCATATAACACATTGACCTATTGGAATACCGATCACCATATAACACATTGACCTCTCAGAGGCTCTAGCATATACCAATCACCATATAATGCATTGATCTCTCAGAGGTTCTAGCGTATACCGATCACCATATAACACATTGACCTCTCGAAGGCTTTAATGTATATTGATCACCATATAACGTATTGACCTCTCAGAGGCTCTAGCGTATACCAATTATCATATAACACATTGATCTCTTAGAGGCTCTAGCGTATGTCGATCACCATATAACGCATTGACATCTCGGAGGTTTTAGCGTATATCGGTCACTAATTGAAGCATTGACCCTCAGGGTATTGAGCTTTAAACCTTAAAGCATCAGCCTTTTAGGTATTAAGCTTTAAAAAGACAAAGGAGCTATGGTACCGTTTATTCCTAGAAATCATGTTCACATTCCATTTCTAGTTTTTCATAATTATCAAGATCACAAAGCACATATCATAAGCAATATCCAAAATTTGGTCAAGCACCAAACTCATCTATAACATTCAAAAACCACATTTCCATGGCTTAATACCAATCATTCATTCATCCCTTATCACTCTCAAGAACCCAAACACATGGATTCCAATCATATATTATTTAGCTTTCAGTCGTAGCTTTCGATTATCATATCTAACATGATGGGCACAAGCCTCTCATTATTATCACAACTACCATTATAAATTCATATGGTAATAATTCATGCCATCAACCATTTCAATCATGTTTAATATACTTTGTTGCATTTATGGTTCAATCATAATTCAAGCATTCATGCATATAGGTCACAATCATGCCATAAGTACATAATGGTATCTTTGTATACAAGTTCCACAAGTTTTCTCAAAATGAGGGACTTACCTCTTTTATGCCTTTCTTTCCAAGCACCTTACGTGCCTTCGTTGAACTTGAATATCTACCACTTTGTAAATTCTCAATATTGGCATTGAGCCTAACATGCAACTAAATAGGCTTATGACCTCACAATCATATATACACATTGTTATTTCAATTAACCCCTTTATTTCCATGTTACGTATCTATGTACCACTATTTCCTCTCTCGAGGCTCAACTATTTCCATTTCTATCGTTATTGGTTTATTATGCATCAATAATGCTAACCAATTAACTAAGAGTTTATTTATGGAAAATGAGTCTTATTTCTCTTTCATTCATCTTGGTTTCCTTTTCTAAATTACTAATAACCACACAGGTAAATTTGAGCTCTAAAGTTCACTTCTTGTTTATTAACTTTATTTATCATGCCATTAAGCTCTTAGGCAATCTAGCATGTTACCAATTAACCTGTATCATGGTCTATGACACTCACACCATCATCAATTTATCAAGCTATTGGGGGGGAGAAGGGGTTAACAATCATATATTTACTCATTTTCAGATTTGAATGCATTTATCATATTGAAAACACGTTATTTAACTGTACTAAATTTTAGATTTTATTTCTTCATACATCATTCGTAGCCTGAAGGCACAATCAATCTACTACACATTCTCATTTATATCTTAGTTACCGATCATTTCTAGTTAACATGCCATTACTATATTTTTATATTTCATTTCTTCATACATCATTCATAGCTCGTAGGTATAATCAATCTACTACACATTCTCATTTATATCTTAATTATCGATCATTTCTAGTTAGCATGCCATTACCATATTTTCATATCATGTAAGGAGTTAAAGAATGCCAATGTGATCTTACCTCTTATGGAGCCACCTCAAATCCAAGCTTTTAAGCTTGTCTAGCCTTCTTTGGCAGTAATTCCACCTTCCAAAGCACCATCAATACACAACCATAATCATAGGTCAAAATACTTAGCTATTCAAAGCTATATAAAGCTAGGTAAACATGGACCCAACTCAAAACCCTTAAAGTTAGGTTTTTTCTTTCTTAAATCATATTAAAAATGTGTTACCCAACTTATACTAGTCTCAAAGAGAGTTTTCCCCTCAAGAAAACTCAAGATCCCCTCTCATCCATACTTATTTACAAATGAGTTTCTACCCATTTCGGATAAACCATAACAAACCATTATGAATCAAGCAAAAGAGATGAAGATGTATGTTTTCTTACCCTTAGAAAGTAGAAAATAAAGCTAACTTTATTGGAGAACTCGGGCTCCCTCAAGCTCCAAGCTTTCTCTCACTAACTCTTTCTTCATCTTCGGTAAATCTCCCAATCCACGTTCAAATCTTGATATTTGAGTGTTAAATCTTGTGTTTGGAGGTTTAGAAACCTTCCAAAGTCATGTGGGAAATGAATTTCAAAGGATTAGGGTTTTTCTCTCACGTGAGGGTTAGCTAAAATGAGAGAATGACAGAAAATAGGGAGAACACAAGTATTTATATACCTAACACCGAGCACGGGTTATACAGGCCACCACGACTCATTCTTAATGCCTTAAAAATCCATCACAGGACTGCACGGGTCGTGCACAATGCTCAACTAGTATAGGTCATGCATACCAGTACGAGTCATTCATAACACTTACCTACCTTCAGCTACACGGGTTGTGCACAGCCCTAACTTCTTCTTCTCTTTTGTTTTTCATGCCACTTACCTTTTTAACACCTCAAATGATCATAATAACTTTCAGGTCCATTTTGTGGGTATTACAGTATCATTTATATTTCTTCATCTAAATCTCCATTTGTAACACCCCTTCATATAATTAGGATTTCCTTCTAACTCATATTAGGACATGTTACCCGATGTCTATATGAAAATATGGAAAAATCTAAAACTTTTTAAAACGTTATGGTAAATCATGGCCATAATGTCTAACTTAAAATAAAACCTAAGGTCTCATAATATATATATAAAAATATACATGATCCAAAAATGTAGAGTTTACAAATTATATTTTACAAGAGCACTTAGCCCATGAAAGAGCCAGAAAATACAAAATTCCATATGTTCAAATATAATTTGACATGTACAAAATAGGAGAAGACTTCATAAAAGGGTCACTATGTAAATTATACCCTGGTAGTTTCCTACGTGGACTCTGGATTCTGGGCTCTTTATCTCTTGCAGCTCTTCTGGCTAGTCTCTTCACCTACATGAGAGACAACGAGAACTCTCGAGTTAAGTAATTGTTTAGTGGTATACAAAGATACAAATAATTTACAATGTATGGACATACACAATTATTATATACAATAGATTACATTTCTAGATATTCATGCCATTGGCATCCACAACAATACAATCAAAGATATATATATATATATATATATATATGACCTCTCTGGGTGTTAAGCATTTTCCCGATTATAAGTACTTGTTATATGAAAATATCATGGATAATAGCAATAATTATATTGTTGAGTTATCATAACCCATACAAATAGAAACAAAACCCCCTTATTGTTTATCATTACATTATAATCAGGTTCAATCAAGGTATGTATGGACTGTCGCAGTCTCTGTGGGTATATGCTGGTTACTGGCTAGGAAAGAGATTTGGTGCAAGCTCAATTCCAAAAATCATATTCATAGGAATTTACGATACCGATTCACACTAGGAGGCATATTAACATTTCATCTCTAATCTTTCATAGTTGTCAAGAACATATAATTTATAACACACTTGGTTTCCAACCAACATTTCTTACACATTGGGCACAAGCCTTACATTAATATCTTAACTATCATCATAAATTCATTTGACATTATTCATGCCATTAAGCATTTCAATCTCATTTAATGCCCTTTGTAGCATTTATGGTTCAATCAAAATTCTCATTAAATTCAAGCATTCACAATATCTCATTAATTTACAATTCATGCATAAGAGTCATAATCATGCCATAAATGCTATTGTATCAAAGTATACAAACCTCAAATCTCTACCAACTTGATTTCACCAAAACCAAGCTCCTCCACCTCCTTGGTTGTTGCCTCAAGGGTCTTGAGGAGCTTTTAATACAAATATTTACTCATCAATACCTTTACTTTGCATAAAAATTAGAAATCATAACTATTAACCCTAGGTTCATAGTTCTAACCCAAGATGTGTTTCCAAAACTAGATCAAGGGTTCAAGATTACTCCTTTATACATGGATTAATATTTTATTAACAAGATCAAACTCTTAGTTTCCCTATTTTGGCTATAAATCCCCAAATCTTTAGTAGATTTTCGATTTTCTTAAGCAAGAAGGAGAAATCAAGAAATTTCATGAATCAAAGAAGTTAAGATAGAGTAAAGCTTACCAAAATCCCCTTAGATTACCCTCCAAGGCCAAATTTAGGGTTGAGTCTCCTTGTTCTTCTTTTCCTTTGCTCGATCTCTTTCTTTTCTTCTCAAACCACACTTACAAGTGAAGATCTTTAGGTTTGATGATGTTTCTCTTAAGTATTTGTGTGATCTTTGGGTTGGATTAAAGTTTAGGGAGGAGAAGAAAGTGATTCTAGGATTTTTCTTAAGTGGGGGTAGATGGAAATGAATTTATGATCGAAATGAGAGAGAACTCGGGTATTCATATACTTGTGACTAAGCACGGGTTGTGCTCAATGCCTTAGAAAGCCTCCATCAGCTAAAGGCAACATGGGTCGTGCATAGTGCCTTCAACCACCATACCCTGCATAGGTCGTGCACAGTGCTTTTAGCCCCCATACCCTACACGGGTCGTGCATAGTGCCTTCAGCCCCTATACCCTGTACGGGTCGTGCACAGCCTGACTCCCTCTTTTCTTTTACTTTTCATATCAATTATCTTTTTAACAACCCAAATGATCATAATAACTTTCTGGCTCATTTTGTAGATGTGACACCATTTAGAAAAGCAATCTTTACTTCTTTTTGATGTATTTCAAGGTTGCGCAATGAACAATCGTAATAATCATTCTCCCTTCCTTTCTTTTCTAGAGCTTCTATTGTCTTCCTTAATGTGAGGCTAACAATTAGCTTTCCAATATTGCTACTAGGCCAAGTTATTCCCAGACGGTCATCCATCCTGATACTAACACTGCTCAAGAACGTTTAATCGACCGCTTAACCACCTTGAGCCAAGCACTTCCCAAGAGGCCATTCATCATGGTACTCCCCCTACCCAAGCATGCTTAATCGGAAAAAGCACTTACCATTCTTCCAAAATCCTAATCTTAATGTAATTTTTGAAATCCTTCCAGCCATGAGATAATGTTTCAATAATAGCAGTGACTTGGAAGGTTTCACTCAAGTTCACTCATTCTTTCATTCATTCATTATGAATATCATAAACAACAACCTGAAACTCTTGTACTTAACTTGCCACAGTATTAAAATCCACCATTTTATAGTAAAAAAAAAAATATCATACTATAAATTTTTTGGCACCAACATCCTCAGATTTATATTTCCAATTCAAAGATTCCTATAACAATTTGACAACCTTAATTCCACTATATACATTGTATAGCGAATCATGAAGCTTATTCATGACATAATTCCTATACAAGAAGTCAAAATGATGTCAACTGTCATATATCATCCGCAATTTGACATCTTGCTCATTTTCTTTAAGAGTAGGAGCGTTCTCAATCAAGAACCGTGCAAGGTTCAAGGTATTCAGGTAAAAAAGCATCTTTTATTGTCACCTCTTGAAATTCAAGTCATTGAATTTTTCTAGCTTCTCTCTATAATTCAAAGGCACCGTGACAAATACAAGAAAGGCAACCTAAGTAACAAAAGTTGATGTCCCTTGGGAACTATCCTGAACATTGATAGCAATTACTGTGTTCTCCATTTCAAAAAGAGCAAAAAAAATATCAATTTTAGAAAAACCAAATACTGAGATTAACAAGTTATATTTGTCTTGAGATTGTTAGGAATATAGTAGAATATTGTTAATCTAGTATAAAGTCAATAGCACAAAAAAAGACAGAAGGAAACATTATGAGGCATATGTCTCACGCAATGTCCTTAAGATAAAATTTTCCCATACCACAAGTGTTTAAGATCAAATGATGTTTCTCTCCCAGGATACAACAAATTACTTATCTCACATGATACAACAAATTACTAGAGGAAGTTAAACACAATAACTTTGCCACACAACGAACTGAACTTGCCTTATTCTATCACATAAAAAGAAAGGAAGGTGGAGGAGAAAAATATCTCAAAGGTCTCTTACGTGTCTTTTCAACATGAAAATGTTCACCTATTTTATACTAGAGGAATGAGAGAGAAAGAATGATTGTGATTTATTTTCAATTCATGAACAATATTTAATTAGTTCATGTATATACTTAATGAACATAATTCATTTATGTATATACTTAATGAACTTAATTAAACATTCATGAACTTAGATAATTCATTCATGAATCAACTTAAATACATAGAAGCTCAAGAGACATGTTCAAAAAATATTCCAATGGCGTGAAGTTTTTAGCGCGTACGCGATGAGTTTCAATATTCCAGCCCCACTTTTCTATTATCTCCTTTAAAAAAAAATTTATTTTGAACTTCAATTTCTTATTCACATATTTACCATTTTGAACATATAAATAACACATATCTAGGTCATCCTTACAAAACTGAGTTATGAGACCTTTCAAATTTTTCTCTCAAAATGGCTCATAAACCACAATTTTCCAACAAATACTATTTAACATATTTTTAATAATTTTTATCCTTTATTTTAAAGTAGAAAGTTTGAATTTTATTAAATACTTAGTTTGATATTGAATAATAACTTCAATAAAATAAAAATATTAAAAATTTGCATTTAAGATTTACGAATACTGGCGTGGAGCTGTTTGATTGGGTAAGGGAGACATTACCCGGATATGCGCTGCAGCAGGTGATCCCTCCTCATCCTTCGCGGGAAAGCCTCGGAAAGATGCAAAGACCGGGCATAAAACGGAAGGAAGGGACGCCGTTTCAACTTCAACCTATAAAGCGCAGAGTCCATTTTTCCTCGGCTCGAGGTTCACACAAAAAGCCCAACACTGTAGTGCTGTAGAATCAAAGATACACAGAAAAGAAGAAAGGAAATGGAAAATGGAGAGAGGAAGGTGGAGAAACCGGTGCCAAGAGCAGCTGTGGTAGTGTTCTTGTTGAAAGGGAAATCAGTGTTGCTGGGGCGGCGCCGATCCTCCATCGGTGACTCTACCTTTGCTCTCCCCGGCGGCCACCTCGAGTTTGGTAATTTAATAACCCTAATTTTGTTCCCACAATCAATACGACTAACAGATTCCTAATACTGCAAATCGAATCCATTTTCAATTTTCAGGTGAAACTTTTGAGGAATGCGGAGCAAGGGAGGTGAAGGAGGAGACTGGTTTGGATATTAGCAAAATAGAGTTGTTAACGGTTACGAACAACCTCAACCTGGAAGAACCAAAGCCATGGCATTATGTCACAATCTTTCTGAGAGCAATTTTGGCCGATCCCAATCAGCTTCCCCAAAATCTTGAGCCTGAGAAATGTTATGGTTGGGACTGGTATGATTGGGATAATTTACCAAAACCCTTGTTTTCGCCATTGGAGAAAATGGCGGGAAGTGGCTTCAATCCTTTTCCTGCTACTGGGTAGTGCTTAACATTTGTGTTCAATTATATGTAGTAATAGTCTATGTTTACAATCTCTGCTTGAATTTGACGATGATTTGTAGGCTGGTGTGGCAGGAATTAATTTAATAATTATAATGATGTTAACAAATAAATATTTTGGCACCTACCTCAATTCATTCCTGAAATCATGAGCAGTCAGTAGTTATGTTTCTTTCTTCTTATCTTAGCACGATCCCTTGAACTGTTATCCTTCTAGTTTGGATTTTATTGTTTGAATTGTTCTTAATTAGGATACGATCTGCCCTTCCATGGGTGGGGAAAAGTAACTAACTAATGATTTCCCAATTGATTAGTTTATGCAATGCCAACTCCTTGTGAAGTCAATAGTTAAGATACCACACATGGCTTCATTGGGCTGTCATAAGATATAAATGCTCCGCGTAATGCTTAGGGGCAATCCATCTTTTCTTTGTCCATTCGGAGGTCCAAATAGGCTTTGGAAGAGTAGCTATTTTCGTGCACTCAACAGACCTGATAAACTTCAGACAAAATTACTATTTATCCATGTAGGCTCCATTTGTTTCGCGAAAAATATTTTCTGTATTTTTCTGAGTTTGGTGCATTCAGAAAAATTGGTCAATGAAAAATATATTTCTACTTAAAGGGAAAACTAAATTATTTTTTAGGAAAATAACTTTCCCTTTTCAGAATGAAAAGTCATTTTTTAGATTTTAACACCAATGTTATGAAAACCGGACCGGTTTGGCCAGTTCAACTGAGAACCAGCTACCAAACCAGTCAGTTTTTAGTTAGAAAATCGGAGAGAATAGAATCGGGAGAAAAACAGGCAAACCGGCTAGTCAAACAGTGAACTGGCTGACTCGACCAGTTTTTTTAGGTTTTTTTTTTAATTTTTTGGAAAAAAATTATTTATTAAATTTGGTCCAATCTAGTCAGCTCAACCGATTCAATCAAAAAATTGACTCTAAAACTAGTTAAATTAGTCAAAATAAATATATTTTTAAATGGTTAACACACTCTTATTTATAAAATGCAATATCATTTTACCTTTTTCTATGTGAAATTGTTCACTTATTATATATATTTTTTTTTATTTCTTTTTTATATTATTTTTCTTTTACAATTTGAAATTTTTGATTGATTGTATTTTAAAGTTATATGTTATCTTTATATTTAATAATTAATTAAATATTCAATTATAAAGATATATGAAATATAATTTTTTTTAAAAATAATATAAAAAAGAGAATATAAAATATGTTATATTACTATTGTATACTAGAAATGACTTCTAACAATTTATATTCTATTTTTATTATGTATGAAACATATTATGTTTTATTATATATGAAACATGTTGTATTTTATAAAAATACTATGTAAACTGGTTTGATTCTGGTTCAACCTTAAATTCGTAATCTGCTGACTTTTCTAGTTCATTGATCGGACCGGTTTTAACAACCTTGCTTAACACATGTAAATAAAATTTTTTATACTAAAACTAACTAAATATATATTAATTAATATAGTCACTACTGAAAATCACTTCCAGATTACTGGAATTTTTTTTTAAATTTATTATTTTATGTAATTTTCTTTTATACGTAGTTATATATTAAAAATATCAAATTTTGAGATATTTTAAATATTTTAATAGCTTTTTATATGCAAAAGAAAATAATATTTTTCAGAATACACCAAACACTAGAAAATAATTTCCTTAAAATTTTATGTGTATAACCAAGCAATAAAAAATAAATTATTTTCCAAGATTTAGAAAATATTTTCGAGAAACAGATTATTTTCCATAAACAAACGGAGCCGTAGTTTGATATGATATATTAGCATCCTCTAATATTTAAAAAATATACGATTTGTCTCATGTAGTTTGACATAATATACTAGTATCATGTTTGAAAAAAAAATACTAGTAAAAAAAAATTATCTTTTGTTCAGGGGGTATAAATCAAATTTGCAGTGAAGTGCTAATGCAATATGTCAAAATTTCATAGGATAAATAGCATAATTTTCAAATTTCAAGAGTACCGGTGTATTATGTCAAACTACATGGGGCAAATTGTATATTTTTCAAACTTGAAGAAAATATTAGTATATTATGTTTAATTATATTGAACAAATAGTAATTTTCTCTAAGCTTTATTAATATTAGTAAATAGTGGAGAGTAGATTTAAATTTTATATTTTTTCCACTTTTAGCAAGTGAAAATACTAATAAAATCATCCCTTAATTGAGTACAATCCGTCCTTTTTCAATTTACTTTTCTTTGGCGAACTTTAGAAAATGAGGTACATCCAAACGCTTTCTACATATTATCAGAACGTAGTCACTGAAACTTTTTACGGTTTACTAGCAAGAAAACCCGGTCCAAGGTAACAACTTGACAATATTCTCGACAGAACGTAATTGCTTGCTTGAAGCCATGCAATAATTTTTTAGGTTCGTAGACTTGAGCAAGAACAAAACTCTGTACTTCAAGAGGGAGAGTCCTATACACTTGTGCTGCTGTGCATTTGAATCGCCATGATTAAAATTTATTGATGATATCCATCTGCTCGAGGTGCTATGTCTTCACAACCGCAATAGCCAACAACGTGGTTTCCGCATAATAATTTCTCTCTAGCCCTTAGCCATAAACAAAACGATAATAATTAATTTATATTTTATTTCGCATTTACATCAATGAGCTTCTTGCAAAATGGTAAAGAAACAAGTTACCATGTTCCTGGGAATTTCTATTAGGGTTAATTTCGTTTATAGTCACTTAATCGGAATATTTCTTAAATTAGGTGATTTAAAAATTATATTTACAAATTTATGGTGACGTGCGCCAGTCTAAGTGGCGCACGCAAATAATTTGAGGAGATATGCGCCAGTTGGACTGGCGCACGCAGCCAGTGTTGGACACGTGGCTGTGTGCGCCACTTCAACTGGCGCACGCAGTCGTGCGCCAGTTGAAGTGGCACACACAGCCACGTGTCACCACTTCAAATCACCACGAATTTTTTTTTCCTAATTTTTTAAAAAATAGCGTTTTTATTTTAAAAAAAATAATTAACCAAAATTTAATTAATAATTAATGACTAACATCTAATAATAATAATAATGCGTGTTAAATTTTATAACAAAATAAATGTATGAGGCAAATAATAATAATAATAATAATATGGGTAAACTTTTAAAAAAAATATATGAGTCAAATAATAATAATAATAATAATGTGGATAAACTTTTATACGATAAAAAAAAACTTAACTTTTATAAATTTTTTCTACATTTTTTATCCCTAAAATTTTTTATAAATTATTATTTTCTAAATTTT